>CM027407.1:3055894-3084013 GCA_015711505.1 Sylvilagus bachmani | reverse complement strand
CTGCGGGGGCTTGGTCACCGCGCTCGGCCCCTCCCCCGCTCATCCCCTGCTCTGCGGTTCAGTTTCGGTTTCAGTTTCCTCTGTGGCTGCCAGAAACTAAAGTCCGGTGGACCGGGCCTGGGCTGGGGCTGGAGGGGGGAGGAGGAGCGGAGCCTCTGAGTGGAAGGAGTCTGGAGAAGGGGCGGAGCCTCAAGGAGTGGGTGGGGCCCGGGCTCGGAAGGAGCAGCGAGGAGAGGGCGATGCGGAGAAGAGAGGCGGTGCCGTGGAGTGGGCGGAGCCTGTGGAGGGGCGGTCCCGGGGGAAGGGGCCGGGGCGGGGAGGAGGCGGGGCCGGGAGAGGCTGGAGGAGGCTGAAGGGGGCGGGGCCGGAGACGGGGCGGAGCTTGGCGAGGTGGGGGCCGGGAAAGGGGTTTCTGTGGGAGAGAGTCAGCCTGGAGCAGGTGGTGGAGCTGGGAGGAGGGGCGGGGCCAGGAAGAGGGGCGGGGCTGGAAACAGGGTCACCTAGGGAGGAGGGGCAGGTGGATGGGGCTGCGGTCCGGGTCCCCTGGTTCTGGCCAGATGCCGCTGGTGCCCCGCAGGTTTGCGCTGTGCGGGGATCGGGGGACTGCGGAGCGGCTGTTGCTCCTCCGTCCGGGCCCGCCGTATCCCGGGGGTAGAGCCGGCTCAGTCCCCCCCCCCCCCCCTCCCCGGTCCAGCCTGGATGCCCGTCCAGGGCCCGGGTCACCTGCGGATCTCGTCTTCTCCTCTGCGCTGTGTCCCCCGTCCCAGAGGCGGCCCCCGGTCCCGCACGCTGGCCTCGCTGGGAGCTGGATGGCCGCAGGGTCTGGGGCCGCCTGGGGACCCCGCACAGAGCCCGCGCTGACCCGCCCTTCTACAGGGCAGGGCCCAGGGCGGGCATGGAGGCTGAAAGCCTGGTGTGCGGGCACAGCCGCGGGGGCGGGGGAGCGGGGTCCACGCCCGCAGGCCTGGCATTTGCGGGAGCGGGAAGGCACCGTGGCCTCTGCAAAACCATGCCTCCCCTTAGGGCCTCTGTCCGCGGGCACCCACGCTGAAGCGAGTTTCCCGTCTCCCGGTCGGAGCGTGGGCTCTCCCGCAGGCCAGCCCCTCGTGGGGCAGTGACCTGCGGCCACGCCGCGCCCACCCCGCCCGCTGGCCGCTCCTGGGCGCATTCACGGAGCTCGGTGCTGGCTCAGGCTGGAGGTTCAGGGTGCGTGGTGTGGGGACAGGTGAGCAGGCTGGGCTGCGGCCAGGGCTGGGGGCTGCTGGGGGCTGGGGAGGGAGGTTCACGGAGGGGAAGGTTCGGTTTTCTGGCACAGAGGGCATGAGGTTCACGGCTGCACAGGAGCGGTTGCCGTGTCTGTGTCCCGTGCCCGAGGACAGGGGGTCTGGGAGGCACTGGTTTGTGCTGTGTATCTCCGTCCCCATGGTGCCGGGCGCTGCAGGGCACTGGGTGGCTGTTGTGGGTGCAGTGGCTCAGGGCCACGAGAGCTGCTGGCTAGGGGCGGCCCCCGGGGATGCCCTCCCGAGCCTGGAGTCTCCTTATGCCTGTCCCTTATGCCAAGTGCCCAGCACGGTCACCCCAGGGGCCCAGGCAGGGAGGATCGGGGGCGTGGAAACACACCGGCACCTTCACATCATCTGCACGGCGCTACTTGGGGGCCACGGTTCAGGCTGCGCTTTTGCATGAACTTTTACTGTGAAAGTGTAAGGCTTCCCACCCTCGTCCGTGCTGCCGGCTCGGCAGGCGCTGTCCATGTCAAACCCGGATCAACAGCAAGCAGATAACAGTGTTCCCTGTGTGGTCTGGGCTAAGGGCTCCGTGCTCAGTATTTGGGAATCAGAGAAGCATGACGTAGGAATCAGAATCCCCCTCGCTCGTCCCGTTGGGCCCTGGTCTGGCTCAAGGCTGCAGGGTTTTGGTGAATAGCTTTCCCTCATTCAGTCCCTCGCGGACACCACGTGCAGGCTCCCACAATGGGCGAACTCGCAGAGGGGCAGGAGCCTCGGGGGCTGGGAACCTGCAGTGGCATGAGGCTTCCCTTGGAGAGTGACCGCTAAGGGACACAAACACCCAGGATCCGGACTCCAAGAGGACCCCAGGTCATCCCCCGGCCCTCCACGGCGGGGATCTGTTCTTGCTGACGCCAGCTGCTCAGTGGTGACTGTGCATTGGGTGCCCAGGGAGATTCTCGCACAACCAAAGCGGAACAAGATGCAGACTCCCTCCCTCCCTCCCCCACCCTGGGCTGTCCCAGGCTGTTGATTACAGAGGAGTGATGGCTCCCACTGCCTGCGCGGGGCCACGGCCTCGACAGCGCCCTTCCGTGGTGGTCAGGGGAGCTGGGCCTGCAGGGACACCAGCCGCAGCTCTGGGGATGCGTATGGGACCGGGATGGAAGGACGGAGGAGTGATCCACGCCCGGGGCCACTCGGGCAGGCGCCAGCAGCCGCTTGGCAGTCCCTTCAGTACACCCCTCCCTTGGAGAACTGCCAGAGCGTGCGCCGCGCCTGGGCCAGCCGGAAGAGTCGCTCCTTCAGGGCCTTGCGCTTGGTGGCCGTCTCCCTGTGCTCCTGCAGCAGCCAGGAGTACCTCTCTTTCTCCTGGAGGATCTTCATCATGGCTTTCTGCAGGTAGTCGCCGTTTTCTCGAAGTATGAAAAACTGAATTATGAACGGGATTTGGTTGGACAGCCGTTTGCTGGTTTCCTGGAAGAGACGAGAGGGGGCTTGGCTGAGGGTCTTGGTGCAAAGCCCGAGGCTCCCCAGAGGGGCCTTGGGGCTCCTGGGCATGTCTAGGTTCACTCTGCCACGTTCTGATGCTCCATCAAGAATCAACAGGCGCGTCTGACCTGTCCCCTTAGCTCCCTGGGTCCCCCTGGCCCATGCCACCTGCTGGGTGTAAAGCCTGCCTGGGAGCTCCTCCCGCTGCCCATGGTGCCCCCGGCTCCCTTGGGGAGGTAGGGGGATCTGCTTCAAGCATGTCCATCGACCCCTGTCTTCATTCAGGTCAGGTGGCCTGGCGGCGGGACGCCCTGTTCTGATTGGAAAGGGTACAGGAGCCAGGCGTTTGCAGCCTAAATTCTCTCCTGTCCTGTGCACCCTCGCACCTGCCACTGGACAGAGAGACGGAAAGGGGGGGTCACGTGGCTCACAGAATCTGGGGGAGGGACCGTTATTCCTGCCTTGGGGGGCTGACAGTGCTGGGACAGCCCAGGATGGCTGGTGACAGCCAGGGCGCCGGTGCCTGCTGTATTTTGCTGCGTTCTGAGGGTGCACGCATCTACGTGCAGTCTGAAGTCAGAACTCACTTTGCATCCCTGCGCTGCCACCTTAACAGGGGTTCAGGCAGAGGAGTTGAAAGCGGCTCACAGGGCTCCTGAGAGGGGCGGCGCCTGAGCATAGAATCACGGGACACACGGGCTGGGCGGCCAGCAGGGCTCACCAAGCAGTACGCCTCCACGTGGGCTCCGATTTCGCTGATGGTGGAGACTTTGGCCGTGGAGAGGACCAGGGGCGGTTTCCCCAGGGGCTGCAGCGCCTCCTGGCGGACATCCTTGAGCACCGTGCTGTAGATCTGGTCCTGGCAGTAGACCAGCTTCTCCATCTTGAACTGCAGCCTGATCACCTCCTGCGCCTTCTCCACCTGCTTCGCTTTGATGCCTTCGATGTTGTTCTGGTGGATGAGAGAGACCGGCTGTGCCTTCTGCTGCTGCTCCGCCAGCTGGCAAGTACGCTCAGGTTCAACCCGCAATTGAGAGCCACGCAAGGTCTCTGAGCAGAGATTCCTGGGAGATCCGGTTCCTTGCCAGCACACCACCCGGCCGCCTCCTCGCTCCCTCCCTGCTGCCCGGGGCTGCCTGCCGCGCTCCACTGCTGAATCCAAGCCCTCGTGAGCAGGGTGGGCTGACGGCGGGCTCTGTGTATTTCCTCGGAATCCTGGGACACCCCCACCCACCCTCCCCATGCAGTCAAAGGCGTCTAGGGAGTGTCGGCAAGGAGGGAAAGTGTGTGACCCTCCCAAACCCAGACACTGAACTGCCCCAGGTGAGGGTGAAGCAGGTGCCCTCCTGGTGCCGTCCGTGCCCCCATGGGAGCAGAAGAGACTCCACCGGTGGAGGACACACAGTGGCGGAGCCCAGCCCTGCAGCCCCTGGGCTGGGAGGAGGCCCCTGCAGGGTGACCCCAGACAGCCACTCCCTGCCCTCCGAGTCCCACGCAGACTTCGGGGCTGCATGGGACAAGATCGGGGCTCTGATGAGTCTGAGGCTGAGCAGAGACACATGGCAGAGACCCTGTGGGATCCTGGCCTCAGGGACCCAAAGGGAGGCTGCGTCTCCCCGAGGACTGCAGATCCCACGCGCATGGGGGCCGGCGGCGGCGTCTTCCTGCACCGGCTGGGCTGGGCAGGAGCTTGGGGAAACCAGCCCTGCAGTGGGGGCCTCAAAGGACAGGGGGCAGCAACCATCGGGGCCGGGAAGCTCAGCCCTGGCAGCCTCCAGCCTGGAGAAATGGTGGCCAGGGGCCAGGAGGACTCCAGAGCCAGTCCCTGCCCTGGGCCTCTGGGCTGTCACTCAGAGCCAAGCCCCGCCCCACAGCAGAGGTCAGGGCTGGGAGACAAAGCCAGGCAGGCAGCCTCTCTTGGAGCTGAGGCCCCGCCCCCGCCCAGCCCACCGGCCTGCACCCCGACCCCCACCCCACCCCGCATTTGCAGCAGGACGGACTTCTGTCCCAGGTGAGAGCTGATGAAACCACAGGCGTCCTGGGAGGGGCAGGGGAGCCCTGGGCACTCACCTGGACGATTTGATGGAGGTTGGAAAAATCACTGAAGTGCCTCACGGCCGTGTCGCAGAAAGCTTGCTGGACAATCTCTGACCCGAGAGAGAGCAAAACGTCGGTGCCACGCAAGCAGGACACAGGGAGAGTAACTCAGAAAACGCAGCCCCCGGTCCAGGGCGGGGCGCCGGTGCACAGAGCCGGAGTAGGGGCGGGGCCGGTGCGCGTTCCCCCGGGAGCCCTCAGCAGGTGCCAGCCCGTGCCAGCCCCTCCCCTTGGGCGCCCAGCCGGGGGGCCGGGGACGGCGGGCCTCACCCACGGCGCTGAGCAGCACTTGCAGCGCGGGGTCCACCAGCTGCTGGAGGTGCTGCTGCACGATGGTCTCGAACGTCTTGTAGCTGACGAAGCCCAGAAGCTCTTTGCCGCGATACTGGTTCTCGTACTTACAGATTTCGTCCTGAATGTTATTTTTCACTGCAACATGAAGCAGACCTCCTTGGTGACTTCCAGTCCGTCCACACGCGTTTTCAGGGTCGGAACACTATTTAAGGTCCTTCTCCCGGCCGCACCCGCACCCGTCAGGAGGACTGCGGATGAATCTGGTGCACAGTCAACCCCAGGGTGCTGACACCAGGCTGACCCCCAGGGGCAGAAACCCCACCGTGTGCGTGTGTTCCACGAACGGCCATCTCCACAGCAGCGCCCGGCGCCCCTGTCCCCGGGACACACTCCCACCCCGAGGGCAGCGCCCGGCGCCCCTGTCCCCGGAGCACACTCCCACCCCGAGGGCAGCGCCCCACGCCCTGTCCCCGGAGCACACTCCCACCCCGAGGGCAGCGCCCGGCGCCCCTGTCCCCGGAGCACACTCCCACCCCGAGGGCAGCGCCCGGCGCCCCTGTCCCCAGAGCACACTCCCACCCCGAGGGCAGCGCCCGGCGCCCTGTCCCCGGAGCACACTCCCACTTGCTGCATGGAAACAGAACCTTGAAGGTTCTCCCAGCTCGCGGGGGTCCTGCAGGTGCCCAGCGCGGACCACAGTGGAGACAGCCACGGGCGCACCGCACAGTGCAGCTCCTGCCCAGTGCCACACAGCACCCAGCACACACAACACACACTACACACAACATACATCACACACCAATACAACATACACCACACACAGCGTGCACACTACACACAACATACATCACACACCACACACACACACGCACGCACCCCACACAGAGTGCAAGCTGCGTGGCTGTAACTGTAACCATGTCCTCTGCTCCACCCAGATGGCAACTATCCCAGGTCCCCTTGTCCAGCAGGCCACACCCTCAGACTGCGGCCAGCCCTGGCTCCTGGACACAGCCGAGGCCGGGGAGGCGCCCTGGGGCCAGCTCCCAGGTCAGCTGCTCCCGCGAGGGCCCAGGGCGCCGGCCCGTCTCTCCTGGGGCCGCTGGGTCTGAGCCTGAGGACAAGGCCGAGCCGCGGGCTGGGTGGGGGCGCTCTCACGGCCCCTCCCACGGCGGGCTCAGCCCGCGCTGTGGCCACGGGCCGGGCGCTGCTCTGGCGGGAGCCTACCTCTCAGGCTGCCGGCGGTGAGGACGCCGGCCCAGTGCTGGAACTGCTGGCGCACCCTGGTGTACATGCGCGTCTCCTTCTCCTTCACGATTTCCTCCGCCTCCACCAGCTTCTCGATGTCCTGGTTAAACAGCTTGATTTTCTGAAAGGACAGCAGGTCCTCGGGAGGGGCTGGGCCAGCGCAGGGCCATGGGGGCCGCAGGGCACCTCCCAGCCTGCGGTGCCGGCATCCCGTATGGGTGCCGGTTCAAATCCCAGCTGCTCTGCTTCCGATCCAGCTCTCTGCTGTGGCCTGGGATAGCAGTGCAAGATGGCCCCAGTGCTTGGGCCCCTGCACCCATGTGGGAGAGCTGGAGGAAGCTCCTGGCTCCTGGCTTCAGATCAGCCCAGCTCTGGCCATTGTGGCCATTGAGGAGTGGACCAGCAGGTGGAAGACCTCTCTCCCTCTCTCTCTCATTCTGCATTTCAAATAAATAAATAGGGGCAGGTGCTGTGGTTCAGCAGGTTAACACCCTGGCCTGAAGCACTGGCATCCCATATGGGCACCAGTTCCAATCCCAGCTGCTCCACTTCTAATCCAGCTCTCTGCTGTGGCCTGGGAAAGCAGTGGAGGATGACCCAAGTCCTTGGGCCCCTGCACCCGCGTGGGAGACCCGGAGGAAGCTCCTGGCTCCTGGCTTCGGATTGGCGCAGCTCCAGCCTTTTGTGGCCAATTGGGGAGTGAACCAGCGGATGGAAGACCTCCCCACCAACTCTCTCTGTCTCTCCTCTCTCTGTGTAACTCTTTCAAATAAATAAATAAATAAATCCTTAAAAATAAATTAGTAAATAATAAAAAAAATCTTTAAAAAAGTTAGCTTGCTGCAGGTTTATTAGGATTCGAGTTCCACCCGCACTTGCTTGGGGGGGCCAGACCGCACGGCTGCGCCCCAGCCCTGAGTGGAAGGGATCCGGTGACTCAGAAGCTGGATTCTGCGCCCCAGGGACACCTGGCGTTCTGAGGCAACCCGTACCTCAATCAGGAAGAACATCATGTCGGACTCCTGGCTGGGCACGTCGGCCCCACAGCTCTGCAGCTCCTCGGTTGCCTTCAGGTGCTTCTCTCGTATCTGAGTCTCCAACAGCGGGAGTGATTTCTGAACAAGAGAATTGCAAACGCTGAAACCCTGCGCTTTGGGAACCTGGCCAGCAGGCGTCACAGCCAAACTGGGAGATCCCCAGGGTCGCAGGGGCCCAGGAAGGCAGGGCGTGCAGCTGGGGAGCGCTGCAGCTCCCAGGGGAGGCTCTGGCTTCCGCTTGGATTTCACTCGGTGCTTTGTAGAGGGGTTTTTAAAAGGGTCCACAGGGACCGGCGCTGTGGCGTAGCCGGTAAAGCAGCCGCCTGCAGCGCCGGCATCCCATATGGATGACTGTTGAGACCTGGCTGCTTCTCTTCCGATCCAGCTCTCTGCTGTGGCCTGGGAAAGCAGTGGAAGATGGCCCAAGTGCTTGGGCCCCTGCACCCGTGTGGGAGACCTGGAGGAAGCTCCTGGCCCAGCCCAGGCCATTGCAGCCATTTGCGAAATGAATCAGTAAATGAAGATCTCATCCCTGTCTTCCCTCTCTCTCTGTAACTCTTCCAAATAAATAGATATTTTAAAGAATTACCCTGTTTCTCAACAAGCCCCAGGCTGGACCACAGTTCTACAGTGGGTGGGCTCAGGAGACCACGTGGCTGTCTATTTTCGAGAGACCACAGAAAGAGATTATTCCTTACAAACTGGTCGTCTCTCCCAGGTGTAAGGCTGGGGAAATGGCTTTATACTGTGAAGGGTCACAACCAATTGACAAGGGAAATGCGCCGGCCTCATGGCCGTTTCTTTCGCGCCGGCTTCTCAGCTCCGTCTCTCCCCGGAGCGCACTGTGCGCACGGTCCTGCACCTGCCGCACGCCAGCAGCCCGGCAGGCAGCGCTTCTCCTACTCACACTGATGTGCCGGCTGAGCTCCTCCGTCAGCCTCTCCGCCAGCCGGGGCACCGTGGCCGTCCCATTGTCCAGCAGAACTCTGAAAGCACACGGGGCACCGGTCAGGCCCGGCGGCAGTGCTGGGCGGCCATTCTCACAAGGCGTGGGCGAGGAGCTCAGCTCCCGGGGGCCGCGGATGCCCACCGAAGTGAGAGAGACGGCAGAGGGTGAGGGCGCCAGCCCCCAACCAGGCAGGCAGGGTGCCAGAGCTCGAGTTCCCTGTCCCTTCTCCCCCAGCAGCCGGCCTGCAGGGAACGCGGCACAGCCAGGCTCCGGCCCTCGCCCAAGTCTGCTGCAGGGCTGCCACGGTGCCCAGACCTCGGAGGTGCCAACGACATCCGCGCCGCCCGAGTTTGTGCAAACACCGCTCGCAGATGCCTGCGGGTGCGTCTCTCCGTCTCCCTCGCTAAGTGGCACTCGGGGGCATTTTGCTCCTTGCAACGGGTGTTCATCCAATGCCTACCATGCCCGGCGCCACTCCAAGGGCTTTGCCAACAGGGACGTGACGCGTTGCGCCTAGGCTGTTCGACGTAATCTCGGAGGGAGCAGTAGGATGCCCCGGGCAGACCTGGAGACGGTGGCCCAGCTCCCAAGGGCACGGTGAGCAGGAGGCAAACCTGCTCTGCTCAGATTCACTGTTCTCCTGTTGCCTCTCTGCTTAGAGCCGGAGCGCCCTCTGCCCTCTGCCCTCTGCCCGGGCTCCCACTGCCCAGGGATAGGAAATTCCTAGACGAAACACGGGGGGGGGGGGGGGGGACCCAGTGCCCTGCCAAGCGCAGCGTCGCAACAGGATGATTTACACCTTAGTGAACCTGTCACTGCGCTGGCTCAGAAAATGTCCATAAAGCTCCAGTTCGTGTACGCCACTAACCATGGCGAACTTGGGCTTCCAGAACTTTCTAGATGTTTCTCGAATCCTGTTTCCACGTATCATTGGGCCTGCTTTTCTCATCTATAAGAGTGGAAAGGCCTGCCTCTGCCTTACAAACCTCCCTAGACTTTGTGGGACCCCAGTGAGACCCTCGCAGGAAACCCCAATGCTCTGTGCTCTGTGCAGGGCCACGTACTCAACTCCATTGTTACAGCACAAGGAGTGATATTTAAACTTGTTTCAGTAACTCAGTTCACATAACCTGAGAGGGCCAGCATTGTGGAGCAGCGAGTTAAGCCCCTGCCTGCAGTGCTGGCATCCCATAGGGGCGCTGGTTCGAGTCCCGGCTGCTCCACTTCCCATCCAGCTCTCTGCTATGGCCTGGGAAAGCAGTGGAAGATGGCCCAAGTCCTTGGGCCCCTGCACCCACGTGGGAGACCTGGAAGAAGCTCCTGGCTCCTGGCTTCCACCTGGCCCAGCTCCAGCCACTGTGGCTGTTTGCAGAGTGAACCAGCAGACGGAAGATACCCCCTCCCCAGCACTATATATAACTGCCTTTCAAACAAATCTTTCACATCAGAAACGTCACCTAGAATAAAGGCAGGGACACTTGGCCATCTTGGCCCCGTGGCCGGCGGCTGTGGCTGGGGGGTCCCACGCCAGGGGCTCTGCGGGGGCTCACCTGAAGTGCGGGTGAGTCTCAAAGAACTGCATCTCCTTCTTGGCCGCCTCGGCACAGCTCAGGTTGTTGAGGACCTCCTGCTGGGCCCGGCACCTCACCATCATGTAGCCCTTCTTGAGGTGGTAGGTGAGGTTCTGCGCCACCTGCAGCACGCCCTTCTCGGTGCCCCTGTCCACCAGGTCGGGCTTGGTCAGCACCCCTGCGGGAGGGTGCAGAACGTCAGCGGGAAGCTCCGGGGCTCGGGGGTCCTCGTCCCGGGGCGCGGCCTTCTCTGACCCACCCAATGCGCGTGGATGCCTGCTGTGTGGCGGGCACCAAGGAGGTGGGCGCCGCCACAGGGCCAGCCACCCAGCCCTTCCCTGGGGACACCGTTCCTACCACGAGCTCCCTTTCATGGGCCCCCCAGAGCTCTCCTTGGGGGTGTCTGCACTGCTCTGTGCTCCCCGCCTTTGTCACCCACTCCTCCGCCCCCTCCTCGGGCTGGGTTGAAAGCCTGGACTTCTGAGTGTTGGCACTGCTGTGCTTTTTATTCCTGTGGAAGACCTAAAAGCCATCTCTGCTCTGTCCTCATCTGTAGTGTGTGCTGCGGTCTGAACATCTGGTCTACCACTTCCTGACCCTTCCTGGGAACCACAGCTAAGCACTTGTCATCTCTCTCTCATCCAAAGGTCTCTTGAGGTGGTAGGTGAGGTAAGAGCCCACCTTCACCCCGCCTAGAAGAATTGGACGAGCATAGGCCTACACGCTCTGGACAGAGCCACCAGCTCTCCGAATCCCCTGTGGCTCCTTCCAGTGAGAGAGCAAGGCCCTGGCCCTGGGAGGGGGAAGCAGCCCCGGGCCCTACCTTGAGCCGGCCGCTGCTCTCACGTACCTAGGGCACGGCTTCTCCTTGAGAGAAGGCAGGGGCTGACGCACGGGGGTCTTCTCACCAGGACTGGCCCTAGCGCGGAGAGGACGCCGCCTGCCCAGCCGCCGCCCCTCTGCTGGTCCCCGGGTCAGCACATCCGGGCTCCCACCTTTGGGCTACTGTCAATCACGCGGTTCCCAGCCTGGGGGCCGGTTCCTTCTGCTGCCAGACCTCGCACATTTCCCTCTATTTCTATGCTTAGAAATAGAGCCCTAGAGTGCACAGAAAATTTTCATTTCTGTTTCAACCTTGTTTGGGGCCCAGGCCGAGGTCTGGCTGACTGTGTAGACTCCAGCACTGCAGTGACTGGCCGAGTTCACCATCACGATGGCGGTAGTCACTGGAGGCTTTGTTTACCCAAGTTTGCCACAAACCAGAGGACCAGGAAGCCGCCTCTAAATCCCACAGAGACGTCAGTGTCCAAATAGCACTAACTCTGATGACCCAGAGCGGCAGCCCCTGGGTCCCACGCAGGACGCAGGGCACCTCCCACAGCACTACTTTCCAGAATGTTCCCTGGAAGACTGGATCTTCCTTCTCACCGATGGTCCTGTCCCCGTCGGGGTCCACCTCCCGGGCCATGCTCAGCGCCTCGGTGGTGGCGATGTCCACGTTGCTGGGGACCACGACCAGGTTGATGGTCTCCTGCCTCTGGATGTATTTCTTGATGAGCGCCTTGATCTGGGGCCAGAGAGACACAGAGGATGAACCGTGGTCCCATGTGACCACGCGGCAGCAGGGCCAGGGGACGGGCGTGATGGGGCGAGGGCAACAGGGTCCCCGGGCGGGCCAACCCCACCCCCCGGAGGCCTGTCGGCCTGCCCCGGCCTGCTGGGCTGCCTCCCTTCCCTGCGGCCTTTCTTCTTCCCTGAAGACCCTCTGGGGCCTGCAGCCAGGGCCCCCCGCTTCCAGCGCCTCTGGGGTTCTGCCCAGGGGAACCGGCAGTGAGCTCCCCACATGGAGAAACGAGGAGGACAGACAGGACAAGTGAGGGGTCGATGGATGTATTAGAGAGGGCGGTCATGGGGAGCTGGCTTCAGAGCTCAGGATGGAGGTCGGGGAAGGCCAGTGGGCAGAGCCGTGCAAAGGCCCACGGGCCTGAGTGGGGGGGGGGGTGGTCAGCACCAAGAGGCGCCCTGGGGCGCTGCAGGCTCAGGCATGGACCCCGCTGCAGCCGGGCCCCTCCCCAAGTCCCCGCAAGGCTCACCTGCTCTCCAATGTCCTGGGGCTGCCCGCCTATAGCCAGTCTGGCAATGCCAGGCAGGTCGATGAGCGTGAGGTCGGGAACCTCGCTGGAGGTGACCTCCAGGGTGATGAGTTCCTGACTGATGCTCGTGTCACTGCCCGTCAGGGCTTTCTGGGCTGCAGAGGCCAAGAGGGGAGGAGCCCCGGTGAGTGACACAACGTCAGGGACCGCTGGCCTCTAGGGGACTGGCAGCTCAGGGGGCTCCCAATGCGGGGGCTGCTTTTCTAGAAGCCTGCCGAGCGAGCTCAGGAGACCCCGGGTGGGAGCTGGCACACGTGCTGGCCACAGACCGAGGCAGAGTGACTGCCCCCAGCTCCTAGGGGGCACCAGGGGGTGCCGTGGCAGCTTAAACCCTGTCCATAGCATCCTAAGGAAGCCCCAGCAATCTCAGGGCCCCAGCAGCTTCTGCACTTGGGGCTGAGCCCCAGAACCGGAGGCAGGCTGGGTCGCTGTGAGGACTGGTCTGTCTGGGGAGCCGCTTGGGCGGGCAGGCGCCCTGGAGGCGGCCACGGCCTCTCCCTTGCACCTGGCGTGTGCTGTTAGGGGGCCTGGAGCCGGCGCCTCTGTGGAGAGGTGCCTGGTGTGTTCAGGGCTGTTTTCTGAGCTCAGGGCTGGGCTGTGGGAGCAGGGAGGGGGAGCCTCGCGGGCAGGGCCAGGCGGGCTGTGCGGACTCCGGGAGCAATGGGGCCTTCGTGTACCCAGCTTCGGCCAACCTTGTTCAGCGGCTGGGGGCACTGGCCATGTTGACGGGGAACGCCAGGTTGGGAGGGCATGGAGCTGTGGCCCCGGTGTAGCAGGGCCTGGGGAGGACAAGCGCTGTCCGTCCCCGCTGGGCTGGGGCGCGTCCAGAACAGGCCACCTGAGACCTCGAGGACCAGTAGGGATTAGGCAGGGAAGGAGGAACGGGACAGGTGGGAGGTCTGGGATGGGCACATGGAAAAACCTAGAAGGAAGACAGTTTGTTCCCCGTGCAGGAGGTGGGAGGCCCCGAGCTGGGGAGCAGAGAGAGGGGATGGGGGGGAGCCAGGGCCGGCCCAGGCAGCCACAGGGCTGTGGGAGCTGAGGGAAGCCACCCAGGGTGTTCAGCTGGGAGGTGACTAGTGGGCGGTGACCTGGACAAGGTCGTGCGGGGACAGGAGAGGTGTCCTAGCAGGGAGGCCGTGCCCATGTCAGGGAGGAGCCCAGGGGCCCTACCTTTCCGGATCTCCTTCTCCACCTGGGAGGGGCTGTCCAGCTGCAGCCGCACGTCCCGGTAGCTGATGGTTGCCCTCCACTTGGACGCCCATGGCTGCTTCTTCATCTTCAGCTCCAGCGGGCACCTCGTGATGATCCCTGCGAGGGCCCCGCACGCTCAGTCTCCTCTCAAGCGGAGCTTCTCTGCTCCCTTGCCCCCACTTCCGGGACCACGGACACCTTGTGGTCCCATCGGGGCCTGGCTGGGCAGGTGCGCAGGAGCCGAGGTGCCGGGGTGTGCCCGCGCCTTTGCTCTGCAGCGGGAGCCCCTGGCTCACAGGTCCCCGAGCGGCCACTGCTGGCCGGCACTGCAGCCCCGCCCTGCTCTGGGTGTGCTGCACGGGATGGGGCCCTCGGGCGTCTGCTTGGAGGCCTGCCTGGGCTCCGCCGGGCAGCCCAGGGATGGGGCAGAGGGAAGAAGCTGGGAGACCACCCGGGGCCAACTGCCACCCCCTATCAGGCTCCCACGCCCCAGGGGGTCAGCCGCCACCCCCCCATGCTCCCCACACCCCGGGGGCTGGAGGGCTGGGAAGAAGGGTGTTCTGCCTGGGAGAGCCGGGACAGCCTGAGGAGGCCGCACCGGAGAGCGTGAAGCTGCCATGCGCAGGGAGGGCCCCTGGAGTAGGGGCTGGGGCTGGGACCCTGAGCACCTGCTCCCTCACACCCTTGCCCTGGGCAGGGCAAGGGTGGGGTGTTTCCCCACCCCTCTGGCATTCACTTCCCTGCCCCAGCAGGTGCCCAGGCTGACAGGGTCTCCTGGGACATCCCCTCGTGAGCAGAGCAGGCTGCTGTGGCCGGCAGGGGCCCAGGGCTGGTGGCCTTGTCCTCCAGTCACTGTTGGAAGCAGCCCAGGGAGCCGCAGGTGAGGGAGGCCTCCCTCTACGGTGGCCACTCCCTCCAGGATGCCTGCCCATGCCCCTCCTTCCACGCCAGCCGCTGTCCTGGCTCCCTGCAAGCCTGGGAAGCCCTTTCGCAGGCCCTCTACAGGGTCCACGCCAAGGACCCCTTCCTGTCCGTCTTTGTCACCATTTGATTAAATTATCCATGCACCAGCTGCTGGGCTCCACACACGCGCTTCAGAGTGTTTCCACGGGGAGATGGCGTGTCTTAGCCAGCGTCACCCGGCCTAGCAGCCATGCGCACTGTCAACAGGATCCTCCACAAGGACCTTACAAAACCTCCTAGCTTCGCCCGACAGGCAGAGACCACACGAGGGGAGAGGCTCTGGCCACGCATGCCGACCTCAGTCTCCAGGCCCATGGGGGTTGGCCTCTCAGGGCTGTCCCTGAGGGCAGTCTCTGGACCCCTGGGGTCCCAGGGGTGCTCTGTGGCTAGCAGGAGTCCGTCGCTGGCCTTGGAGCCCCACTGGCCCCCACACTTACCGCTGCCTCTGGGGAGGGGGACTCCAGAGAGGGCCTCCAGCACGGAGCTCTTGCCCGAGCTCTGGTCCCCGATGACGGCGATGGCGGGCAACGCCAGGTCCTGCTCCACGCCCAGGGCCCGCAGGGAGTCGACGAGGTCAATGCACGGGCGCACCCTCTCCTCGTACTGGGCGTACAGGTTGTGCTCAGGCCCCTGCGGACGGGAACGCACGGCACCATGGTCAGGAGTCTTGGTACAAGTAGGGCAGCCGCCATCAATGGTGGCTGTGGACAGGAGGTGCGGGGGGGACAGGGGACGGGTCTCGGGGGTCCTGGGTTCTGGCAGCAGGTGGAGGTGGGGGTTGCCTCCTGGAGGAGGGGCTGAACGGAGCAGGAGAGCAGGAGCTCCAATGGCGGGAGCCCTCAGCCAGGAGAAGTGCTGGACCTGGGGGTGGCCAGCTGGTGGCGAGCCAGGGCCACAGTATGGAGCACCAGCACACGGGCCGTGCAGTGCCGCCGGGAGGCCCCGTCGTATCCGGGGCGGGCTGGGGCCTGAACAACTCCTCTCCGACTGACCTTGGCCTTCAAGGCCTGCTGCTCGACCAAGCTCAGAAAGTTGAAGTCCTTGGGGAGCGAAGTGGGGTCCGCCCTTCCCGCCAGCCAGTCTGGGGGTGCCGGCGGTCCCTTCAGCCCCATGACACACGGCGGGGACTTTGGCAGTGAGAAGTTCATTTCTTCTTTGAGGCAGAAACGGGAGGAAAATGACTTTTGCTTCTTCTGCAGCCGGATCCTGTGTGCTCTGGACATTCAGCTGTCTCCGTCGCAGCTGCTGGGGGCCCGCCCCACGTCTGAAGAGCGCTGCAGAGACACAGGTGGGACAGCGGCCCCCGTGTCACCGGAAGTCAGCTCAGCCTTCCCCCCAGGCAGGTGGAGAGGCCAGGAGCTGTCCCTGTCGCCAGGAGGGGTCTTGGTAGCCCCAAGCCCACGTGGGGGATGGGGCAGTGACTCTACACTGCCCAGGCCCCACCGCCACTTTGCAAGGGCCACGTCACGGCTGGCTTCAGCCCTCCGTGGCTCAGCACGGGGCAGGAGCACAGGGGTGGTGGTGGCGGGGACAGCATGTAGCACCGCTCGGGCCTGCCACCCTGTGGTCAGCTTCACATCAGGGCTCAGGTCGGCTGCCGTGGCCTCTGGGCCCCCCGTGTCTCCGTCTGCGCCTGAGTCCAGGTGGCGTCACTACAGAACACAGCCCATGGCCCTGAGAGCTGGATTCCCCCAGTATGCCGCCGGGACCCCCAGGGGGCATCCACAGCCAACCAGTGCCTCTGTCCAGGGCCCCCACTCTGACTGCCACCGCCCACCCCTCTCCAGCAGCCGCGTGGCTCTAGGGGGCTGGATGGCACCCCGCCCCCTCCAAGCACAGGCCACCTCCTTGGGGTGCCAGCGTGAGGAAGCGTTCTGTTTAGAGGCCTGAGGGATCCTTCCGGGCCGGCCCCTGCAGGGGCAGCTTGGCCATTGACACCTGCGCCCTGCGGCCCGGCTCCGCTCCGGCTCCTGGGAGCTAAGCCACTCCCTCTGCTTATGGCAAAGGCAGAAGCAGCTCCCGCCCCCTCTGGTGCTGATGCTCGGCCTCCCGGCAGAACCCTGGTGTGACCAAGGCCGGCCGGCACCCGCCTTTCCTCTCACGACTGAAAGGCAACCACAGCTCAGTTTAGCAGGGACTCCTGAGTCAGGGACGCCCAAGTTCAAGGCCACAGCCGGGCCTAAGGCAGTGCTTGGGTGACACAGGACACGCAGAAGGCAGTCATGGTCACGTCCCAAGTTCTCCATCGCCTAACGCGAGATTTAATCCCGAGTGAACTCACTGCGTGGACCCAGGGCTCTGCTGTTTTTACCTGCCCCCCCCCCCCCACGCCCTGTCATCTGTCGCCGCTCTCAGGCCTCCAGTCTCTTCCGAATGCGGCCACAACTTTCCAAACCAGAGGACGGAGCCTGCGGTCTTCCCTCCTGGCTAAAGGAGGAGGAGGAGGAAGTTTCCGGAAGGTCACAGCGGGTGGGGGGAGGGGGCTGCCTGCCGGCTGCTCTTACACCACTGTGGGTATGAGTGGGCTTGCGTGGCCAGCCCCGGCAGAACAGGACGGCTGACAAGGGGGGTGCCAGGTCCAGCATGGTCCCCACGAGGCACGGTGGTCCTGGCCCCGGCTCAGAATGCTGCAGAGGGCGCCAGGGGCTGCAGGCCCGGAGCAGTGCCCATTCCCGAGGGTAGGATGCCTCTCCAAGCCCTGGCGGCCACCGGCAACGGGCCCCGCGTCTGCACTGCCCGGGCAGCGGTGGGCAGCTTTCCCACTGTGGGCAGCACCGGCCCTGCCCTAATCCCAGACAGTCCCTCTGTGCCTGCCTGGGCCATCCCCTCGGCCCAAGGCTCCTGCTCAGAGGCCATGCCATTCTACGGGTTGCCGAGGGGCTCCCTGCTGCGCCTCGGCCTCCCCAGGTTATCGCCCGGCATCCCCCCACCCTTCTCCCCTGTGCAGAAAGGGGAGCTCCTGGGTGAAACCCACAACTGCCCCCCCACACACACACTGCCCTGGGGAAGCAGTGGGTGTGCAGGCCCGAGGGCTGGGCGCCTGGCACGGCCCCCTGAATGCGAGGTAAGGCGGTGCAAACGCGCAGGGGTGTGTGAAGGCTGGAGGCAGGGGTGAGCAGGGCAGCCTCTGGGAGAAAGACGCCTCCCCACGCCCCATCCCTGCTGCGTTTTAGAGAGGACACCGCTACAGAGGCTGCTGGGTAAGGCAGGCAGGGGTCAGCTGTGTGGCCTGAGCCCGGAGAGCCGCCTGTCCCCCCGCTGCAGCCCGCAGGGTCTCCCGGGGGACAAGCAGGAGCCGGGTGGCATGGAGAGGGAGAACAGGGGCTACGCTCAGCCGCTAGGCAAGGAAAGGTGGGAGGCGGAGGGGCAGGGGGCCCCAGCCCTGCTCTGAGAGCGAGCCAGAGCCCGGAGGCCTCAGAACCCCACAGTCCCCGCTCTGCGGCGGCGTCGCCAGCGTGGACACACAAGTGCGGGGGGGCCACGGGCAGCCTGCGGAGCGAGCCCGGGGCTGCACACAGACAGGAAGCGAAAGCGGACTGTGCGTGTGTGCCTGTGTGTGCATGCGTGTGTGCGTGTGTGAGCGCGCACAGGATTCCGGGGCGGGGCAGCGAGGCCTCAGCAAAGGCACGTGGGGAAGGCGAGGTCAGCAGGGCTGCTGCCGGCCACGGGGTTCCAGCGTGACCGGCGGAGGCCGTCCCGGGGCGGCCAGGAGGGGCCCGGGAGAGGAGGAGCTCACGCTTCGGAAAACTCAGAGTCGGGTCCAGGGGCGGGTGGGGGCCCTCCCTTTTCCACCCGAGGGCTCTTGGAAGGTCCCGTCCTTTGAAGCCCCAGCGAGGGGGTCACTGGAGCTCCCCCTCCCCCCCAGGGCTGCCCTGCGTCCGCCGCAGTCCCGGGCGCTGGAGAGTCACTGCGCTTGCGCAACTACCACCTCGCATTCCCCAGGCCCAGAGAAAACATCTCACGCGGAAGTGCTCTGCTCTTTTAAAGTTTTTTTTTTTTTGCATAAAATTGCCCTCGAGGACGGGTCCCTGCACCCACGCCCTGGGCCCATCCTGCTGGACCACACCGGCCCCGCAGCCCCAGAGCACCGGGCAGCTGCCCACGCCTGCGCCTTACTCCCTGGAAGGTCACCTTTTGTCGTCCTGGGGTGAGGACTTGGCCATGAGAGCTGGCGGGACACTATCAGCCCGGAGCAGGTGAATCTGAACAGGAAGTAGCCCTGCTTCGGTTCCTGGGAGGCCAGTGCCTGGTCAGCGCGCACGGTCCGGCCAGCGCCGCTGGCTCTCCCCTCTTCCACCAGGGGGCGCCAGGCCTCGTCACTTGTGTGAAAAAACCCAAGCCTGCAGAGAAGCGATTTCCCATCACGTGCTTCCAACCAGTGTTGCGGCTCCCAGAGCTGTTGCAAAGTGACTTCCCTGGCTCCAGGCACAACCCTGGACAGGATGTCCTGCCGGGGGCCGCCAGAGGCCGGCCGCAGGCAGAGGCTGGCAGAGGTGAGTGGGGATTCCCGACCCAGCCTGCTCCCGGGAGGCTTTGGCTTCCAGCCTCGCCCCAGTTCTCCAGACATTAGGGGAAGGGGGGGGGGCAGGGACACTTGCTGGACCCTGAACAAAGCCGTTCCACAGAGGGAGGCTGCAGCTGACGTCTTCCCCAGGACCTGTGTGCCGAGGACACAGGGCACCTGCCCGGCTGAGCGTGGGCCACCAGGATGAAGGTGGCCCTGACATCTGGGAAGGCTGGGAAAGGCTCGGGGGGCGAGGCAGAGGCTGCTGCCCACACAGCTGGCCGGGCTATGGCCCTCAGCGTCTCCCCCAAACTGTCCCGGGCACCAGGGGCTTTTGATACTCTGCTATTCGCGCCAGCCCAGCCCCAGCCCCAGGAGCGACTGGGCGGCCCAGAGGACCTCCTCTCCCCGGCCCCGGGGACCCAGCAGGCAAGGGCTCTTGGGTGCTGACATTCGAGGGCAGAGGAACGGCGCATTTGCACAAAGCCCGATGACGAGTCTTGTCCCTGGTTAGGTGCAGCTGGGAAAGAGGTGAAGAGCCCTGGTCCTCCCAGTTCACGGCAGGCAGAGGCTCCCCGTGGGGGTGACCGACATCTCACACCAGTGTCATGGCCCCGAGACTTCTTCCTACCCAGCAGCAGCGAGACACAGCCATGTGCACCTGCTCACCCGGGCGGTCCTGGGCTCCCACTCGCCGAGGAGCACTCAGTGAGGGAAACAGGAACAAGCCAGAAACCCGGTCTGCCCCAACCCCGGGCCAGGGACCCTGCCGATGGGAGGGGCCTCTGAAGACCCCCTGGCTTTGAGGACTAAAGACCCCTCCCAGCCCAGCACCCTGCAAGCCACCCCGTGGTGTCCCGGAGCCGGCCACTTGCCTCGGGGAGCTGCTTCTGCGTGCCCGCACCCACACAGGCAGTGACAGCCACTCCGTGGCTTCTGCCTTCTGGCCCCAGGCATGGATGGGGCACAGTCCTGTCACTCAGACGCACCTGCTGCCTGTCCCGTGTGCAGCACCCTCCCCGGGCCGGCCAGCTCTTACCTTCCCAGGCTCAGGATGGACAGAGAGCAGGCAGTCCCCTCTTCCCCTCCCAGGCTTCCTTTTTACATGCTGTGGTGGCCACGCCCCATGCCCTGCCCTGTCTCCAACAGAAATGAAACCAAGCACTCCCCACAGAAATGAAACTGAGTGAGCCACAGGCTCCCGGCCCAGCTCACACAGGGGCCTGGTGAGAATCCAGGGTGGTGGACTGTGAACACAGGGGCAGCCCTGGGGGGGGGGGAGCTGCCAGACTGTCCCCGGGGAAGCGGGGAGGGGCTGCACCCGGCGAGCTGAGGTCCAGTGCCATCCACGCAGCTGCTGAGCGCGTGAGAGGGGATGCTGCCACGGGGGACACGGGTTGGGATTCCCTGTGACTCTTCATTTAAACTGACACATGCAGTGCCCGTATCAGACTGCGCAGGTGTGGCCCTGCCACGCTCGGGGCCCGCTCTGGGACCTCCCCTCTCCCCCAGGAGGACAGCTGCCCGCCAGCCCCGCTTCGTCAGGACGCTGTCCTGCGGGAGGCAGAAGGCTGCTGGGGACACACGCCAGGCTCAGAACCTGAGCCTGTCACCGGCTCTGTGGTCCAACCACATGGTATTTATGGTTCTCCATTACCCCACCCACAAAACCTGCTCAACCTGGGCCCCGCCTGCGACGCCAGCATCCCGTACGGCTGCTCTGCCTCCGGTCCAGCTCCCTGCTCATGGCCTGGGAAAGGCAGTGGGAGGTGGCCGAAGTGCTCGGGCCCCTGCACCCACATGGGAGACCCAGATGGAGTTCCTGGCTCCCAGCCTCAGCCATCTGGGGCGTGAACTAACAGGTGAAAGATCAGTTTCTTTCTCTCTCCCTCTTGCAAATAAATAAATCTGTAAAAAAATGAAGCTCGACCAAGCTGTCCCCGAGGCCCCAGCCCCATGACCCCAGCAGAGCCAAGAGGTAGAACTAGGTGTGTACACTGTCGCGGGTCACTCGGGGTAGCGCCACTGCCCTGCCAAAGCTGTGTGCGCAGGCAGGGGACCAACAGCAGGAGAACCGAGATCCAGGAGAGACGCACGGCCCAGGCCGGAGCTGGGGACGAGGGGTGCGAAGTCGTTCGTGTTGGGGTGGGGGCTTCCAGGCCCAGCAGGTGTACAGCCGCGGCAGCGCCGTGGGTACAGGTGACGTCTTCCATCCGCTGGCTCACTCCCCAAATGGCTACAACAGCCAGGGCTGGGCCAGGCCGGAGCCAGGAGCTTCTTCCAGGTCTCCCACCTGCGTGCAGGGGCCCAGGCACTTGGACATCTTCTGCTGCTTTCCTGGATGTGTCAGCAGGGAGCTGGATCAGAAGTGGAGCAGCCGGGACTGGAACCGGCGCCCATACGGGATGCGGTGTCCCAGCTGGCTCAACCCGCTGCACCAGAGCGCCAGTCCCTGAACACTTCCTGCAAACTTCGCTGTCACCCCGTCATGTCTAAAGGTCAGCCTAGGGTCCTGCATGCAGGGAGAGCTACAGGGGGCTGCAGAGGGCCAGGGGGCCCAGGGCTGGCCCAGGATGGGAGGGGCTGTCACCAGGCGCAGATCCTGGCCTGCGGTATGTTGAGGAGTGCCTCCTGCCTCTCCCCTACGATGCATGAAGATCAACGATGGGCTGAGAACAGCCGTGCCAGCCAGAGGGAAGTGCGCGCCTCTCGTTCGCAGCACTGCCCGTGGGTGCCCAGGAGTCCAGAGCCCGCAGGGGCCGGCGGTCATTTGCAGGGCAGCGTAACAAGGGACGCACATGCACCCAGGGGTTTCAGCAGCTGGTGCTGGCTGGGCCGGCCCCTCGGAGGTTCCCGGCCTGCCCCGCCCCCACCAGGCCATGCCTGTGCCTCTCTGGGGCTCAGCTGGTGGCGATGGAGGAAGGTGGCTGAGCCCTCGACGGCTTCTTCCCCGAGGAGGGCTGCCGGGGACTGCGGCATCCTTGGTGACAACAGAATTAAGGTTTGCTCGCTGCAGAGCCCCTGCAGCTCAGGGGTCAGCGCTGATCACGGTGCAGCCGCACCTGCACGAGCCGCAGTGGCTCCCCCAAGCCTCCCCGTCCCTGCTACGTCACGGCTTCCCCTCCAACAATTTCCATTCATTGCCGTCTCCCTGCTCGCGGCCATCTGGCGTCACTCCATAAACACCAGGGCAGAAATACCGCGCGCCGCCGAGACACCGGCCTCCCCTCCCAGAGTGCTGGTTCACATCCTGCCGCCTCCACTTCCATCCAGTTTCCTGCTGCTGTGCTGGGAGCCGGCAAAGCCCGAGGACTTGGGTCCCCGACTCCCACGTGGGAGACCCAGAGGGAGGTCTGGGCTCCTGGCCTCAGCCTGGCACACCCTGGCTGCTGTGAGCATTTAGGGAGTGAACCAGTGGATGGAAGGTATCTCTTTCTCTCTTCCTCTTTCTGTCACTCTGCCCTTCAAATAAGTAAATAAAGCTTAAAAAATAAAAATAACGTGTACCACTATTTTATACAACCAGCAAATGTTCTTAGGTCTACAACAAACCCAGAGTATCATCAAATATCGGCGAGTGGGTGAGATCCTCGGGCCGCACCAGCCGCGTTCATCTCTACAAGTCGAGCAGGAAGGGCCCAGTGCGTCAGCTCAGCCCTCTGGGCACACAGCCCTCTATCTGGATCTCCGCCGGCCAGCCCGAGTATCTGTTCTTCGAGTTGTCGGAGTGGTTGATCTGTGAGAAGAAAGAGAGCTCATTCATTCGCTGAGCTGAGCCACAAACACGCTCCAGTCACCAGTGCGCCCAGCGCTACGGACAGGACCACTCCCAGAGCGAGACGCACCTGCCTAAGGTGGGCATCGGCTCTCCTCTGGGCAGGTATCCTGCGGCTCTGAACTGTCTGCATGATGGCACATCCTGTGATCTGTCAGACCACACAGCAGCCACAGGCCACAGGCCACGCTTGGCCACGCATGCTCCAGGGGCGAGCTCAACTGACCCGTACCTTCTGCATTTCAACACATCTAATATAACACAAATCTGATTGGCGGCTACCGAGCTGACGGCATAGCGCGAACGCATGCAAGTCCTCGGCTCCGCCCATCTCCACGTCTCTTTAGCTGCCTGGTTCTTAAACTTCCACATGGATTTTAGGTAACTGCCCGTTTCTATGGAGACACTTTAGTCTCCCAATTCCTCCCCAGATAACAGAGCCCCGTGCCCGATGCTGGAGTGTGTAATACGCTTCCTCACTTTGGAATCCTAGTTAAACATCCCCTTTTATGTTTTTTAAAATTTTCTTATTGATTTGAAACAGTGATAGAGAGAGGTAGAGACAGAGAGGTCTTCCATCTGCTGGTTCACTCCCCTGATGGCTGCAACAGCCAGAGCTGCGCCGATCCAAAGCCAGGAGCCAGGAGCTTCTTCCAGGTCTCCCACGTGAGTGCAGGGGCCCAAGGACCTGGACCATCCTCTACTGCTTTCCCAGGCCACAGCAGAGGGCTGGATTGGAAGAGGAGCAGCCGAGACTTGAACCTGCACCCATATGGGATGCTGACACCGCAGGCCAGGGATTTAACCCGCTGTGCCACAGTGCTGGCCCCAACCCTTCTATGTTCTACTGCAGCGTAGCCAACACACTAGAGAATCCGCCTGCTTGAGGTGCACGGTCTAACGGTTCCCAGAGCTGTGCAGCCGGCACCACAGCCCACTGTGCCACCACCGGAGCAGGCAGCCCCGCCTCAGTCAACCACCAACCGCGGGTCTGGGCCTGTTCGTTCCCGACATTTCGGAGCAATGCAGGTGTACAACAGGTGCACACTGTGGGTTTCTCCCACTTGGCACCATGGTTTTTTTGTTTTGTTTTTGACAGGCAGAGTGGACAGAGAGAGAGAGAGAGAGAGAGAGAGAGAAAGGTCTTCCTTTTCTGCTGGTTCACCCCACAATGCCCTCTGCGGCCGGCACACAGCGCTGATCTGAAGCCAGGAGCCAGGTGCTTCTCCTGGTCTCCCATGGGGTGCAGGGCCCAAGCACCTGGGCCATCCTCCACTGCCCTCCCGGGCCACAGCAGAGAGCTGGCCTGGAAGAGGGGCAACCAGGACAGAATCCGGCGCCTCAACCGGGACTAGAACCCGGTGTGCTGGCGCCGCAAGGCAGAGGATTAGCCTGTTGAGCCGCAGCGCCGGCCGGCACCATGTTTTTAAGGTCCATCTGTGTTGCCGCACGTACCAGAATTTTATTTCTGTGCACGGCTGAGTAACATTCCATTGTAGGGCTGTCCCCATTTAATTCACGGCTCTCGATCCATCTGTCGGCCATCTGGGCTGGCTCACTCTCTGGCTGTTAGGCGGATGCTCGTTTGTGCATGGAGGCGTGTACTTTCTCACAGGCACATGCCTGCAGGAGTCATCGTCTGTTTGCAGTGTGTGGGACTGCGGGCTGGGTCCCCGTGCACCTGCATCGGATGGTGTTGCCTGCCACAGGGCAGGCGGGTTCCATCCGTGCACACGCTCAGAGGCTTCGCAGTATCTGTCCCTGTTGACCTCGGCATCCCGCTGAGCGGGCAGCGCCTGTGGTTCTGAGCTGTATCCCGATGACACTGCTGCGCTGCTGGCTGCCTGCATCCATTCAGATCCTTTGTCATACTGAATATGAGCTCTTCACAGATTTTCAGTACAAAAATCCAGAATGTTCGCAAATATCGTCTCCCACGTTGTGGGTCATTTTTTCACTTTCTTTTTTCAAAAAAGATTTACTTTATTTGAAAGGCAGAGTTACAGAAAGGGACCGAGAGATCTTCTATTCAATGGTTCACTCCAAATGGCCACGACAGACAGGGCTGGGCCAGGCTGCAGCCAGGAGCCAGGAGCTTCTTCCAGGTCTCCCACGTGGGTGCAGGGCCCAAGCACTTGAGCATCCTCCACTGCTTTCCCAGGAGCATTAGCAGGGAGCTGGATCAGAAGTGGAGCAGCCGGGACATGAACTGGTACCCACATGGCATGCCGGCATCACAGGCTGTGGTTTTACCCGTTACGCCACAGCGCCCGCCCCTCCACTGTGTCCTGACCAATGTCACTTCTCAGAAAGTTCTGGAGTTGGGACATGGTAGTCAGGAAGCTGCTCTTCTCTTCCAAGCCTGTCTTGGCTGTCCGGTCCCCTCCTAGGAGAAACTTGTCTAGCCCTGCGGGAGGGGCTGTGTTAACCCCGCAGCTCTGTCTGGCGAGCACTGATGTCGCAACACACTGGCACCTTCAGGGTGTCCATCTGGCGTCCCCCAGAAGTCCATGCGCGGTATCTTGCTCTTCGGATGCTGCTATAAACGCGATTGTTCTCTGAATTTCATTTTCAGGGTGCTCACTGCCAGGACACAGACACACTGACTCTGCTCACTGAGGTCGCACGGCCTGAACCCTGGGTAAACTTGCGTCGGAGCTCAGTTCTAGGCTGCCCCACCCACAAGACTGCGCCACCCTACTTCCTCCGACTTTCAGTCCTGGCCACGCGCCCCACCACCCTGGGGAGCAAGTGGCAGGGCGGGGCATCCTCCCGTGCCCCTGCTCGAGGAGGGCAGCCAGTGTGTTTACCCCACGGGGGGTGAGGGGGGGAGGAAGCCCCCCCCACGCCTCGTTTGTTGAGCGTCTCTATTTTGAGTTGTGTTACGTGTTTTTCCCATGTCTGCTATGACACACATCAGTTCTCGGCTTTTCCCGATGAATGTGGTTTGTAACACGGATGGATTTGGGACGTTAAACCGCCTCTGTATCCCTGAGATAAGCCTCAGCTGGGTCTATGAGCGCCTCCCTGGAGTGAAATGCTCATTATATATTGAGATTTTCGGGATCATGATGTTGAAGAAAGGGAGACTCCGTCTTTAGGAGGAGATGAGCCGCATATGGAGACCCAGGTAACACCAGGGTAGAGCAATGCACTCCTGTTCCTGGTGGGGGAGGGCTGGAGGAAGAACCTGGAGCCGAACGGTCCAGGAGACTCCAGACGGGGGAGGGGAGGGGCAGGGGAGAGCCCCGGGACCTGGAATGCAGAAGACTCCAGATGGGAGGTGGGGAGGGGCAGGTGGAGAGTCCTGGGGACCTGGAGTCCAGGAGACTCCAGATGGGAGGTGGTGGGATCAGGGGAGAGCCCCGGGGACCTGGGGTCCAGGAGACTAAAGATGGGTGGTAGTGGGGGCAGGTGGAGAGTCCTGGGAACCTGGGTGCATTGTGGGAGGAGCAGGTGCTGGAGCCGGGTGGCTGGGGTCCTGCACACAGCAGGGAAATGGGACTGGGGCTTGGCTGTTTAGGGACCAGGGTGCCAGCTGCAGCCTGGATCACCAGGGACCACACAGAGACCACAGCGGAGGTGACAGCGAGTCCCCCTGCTGGCTGGTGCTTGTCACACACTCACTGGACACAGTGCACTGGACATGCACAGTCCGGACACAGAGAGGAGCCCCAGCACGGGACGCAGCGGTCCTCAGGTGCAGAGCCAGGGACGGCGGAGGGGGACCTACACCCAGGGAAACTCACTTAAAAACATTCCAGTGTGCATGTCTCAGACTCCCCCCTGCACCAGGGTCACCTTCCAAGTTCTCCTTGAAGCCCGGGGTGAGCAGGCTGCGGGGTAAACTGCTCGGAGCCTGCCCACGAGCTGTGCCTGGGCAGCCGGTGGAAGGCAGGGATGGGGGGTGGGGGCTGCGGACCACGGAGGACTCAGGCCCCCTGCCCCCACCCCCACCCCCAGGGAGGCCCGTGATGCAGGCTGAGCAGCCACAGTGCAAAGACGTAACAGACTCCTCCATGATGCTGGCCTGGAGCCCTGGGAGGCAGGGGCGTGGGAGGGGCGTGACGGGCCGCTGGCTGGGGCCAGTGGTCCACAGGTGTCCTGCAGGGGCCCTGGACAAGGCAGCCCCCGGGACTCTCACAGAAACTGCGGTGCTCACACCGGCTCTCGGCTCTCGTGTAACTCGGACAGTCGCTGCCACGCTGGCCTCCCACCCCGGACCTCTGGTCGAGTCCCAGCTGCTCTGCTGATGGCCTGGGAGAGCAGCAGCAGCCCCAGTGCCGGGGTCCGACCCACGTGGAAGACACGAAGGAGTTCCACGATGCTGGCTTCCGCCTGGCCCGCCACTGCACCGACTTGGGGTGAGCCCGTGGACAGAAGTTCCCTCTCTCTGTCTCTCTGCTCTTTTTAAACAGCAACTGACCGCGGGCAGCACGGGCTTCTCCCCTGGTTCAGCACACAGCTGTCCCCCAGCAGGGGGAGCATCCGGCCCGTGGGCTGCACAAAGTCCGAGACACCACGTGGTCTGGGCCTGCCAGGGCGCCCGTAGGTGGGACCCGAAAATCAGCAAACCTACAGCCAGCCGAATGCTCAGATCCCCGAGAAGCCCCTTCTTGGGAGGGGGTCGGAGGGCCAGGACCACCACCCTTTTAGCACCCCCGGGGGCGTCCTCTGGCTCGAGGGCCTTCCCAGTGCCTGGGAGAGCGTGGGAGAAGACCCGGGGAGTGGCTCTCTTGCGTGAACTGGCCTTCTGCTCGCTTTTTCCAGCATCTGTCACACAGCACAGGGAAGCCGTCGCTACAGAGGATCTTGGCCCTCTGCCCCGCGCCTCTGACCGTCGGGGCCAGGTGCGGGGAACTCCCTGGGTACAACCCTCCCGCCTGCTCTCTGTGGCTCCCGCTCGCCCCTAGCCCTGAAGTGACCCATGCCAAGGGGGAGGGGTGGGTCAGGGCCCGGAGAAGAGCTGAGGAGCTGGGGGAAGACGCTGGGGAGTCTGGGTAAGCACAGGGGGCCAGACTTCTCCCAGCTGTCCACCGCAATCAGCCAGCCCCGCCCTCCAAGGTCCCCATTGCAGCGGCCTGTGTCGGCCCGGGCGCAGCTGAGGCTGCACAGGGGGATCTGTGTGTGATGGGTGGGATTGGGGCAGCCCCCAGGAGGCCCCGGGGCCCTGGGTGACAGCGCCAAGCCCCTCGGTCCCCAGACTCTGTGATAGGCACTGGGCTCTCCCTTCCTCACAGCGACGGTTCTGCAGCACAGAGAGGTGGAGTAACCTTTCTTAGGCCACACAGCCAAGTGGATAAACTGAGAGGCCCATGTGACGCCCAACACAAGGGATGGAGAAGGCGACCATGAGTGACTTCCCCGAGCCGGGCTGCAGAAAGCCAAGGGTGGCTGGAGGCCCTGGGAAGTTTCCTAGCAGGGAAACGGAGGCCCAGAGAGACCCAAGGGCCCCTGTCCAGTGGCGTGCCCAGCGAGGGCCCGTGTCCAGTGGTGTGCCCGGCGAGGGCCCGTGTCCAGTGGTGTGCCCGGCGAGGGCCCCTGTCCAGTGGTGTGCCCGGCGAGGGCCCGTGTCCAGTGGTGTACCCGGCGAGGGCCCGTGTCCAGTGGTGTGCCC
>CM027407.1:3020642-3047897 GCA_015711505.1 Sylvilagus bachmani | reverse complement strand
CCCCCCCCCCCCCCCCCCCCGCCGCCCCTCGCAGCCCGCAGGAGTCCCGCGGGGTTGCACAGTCCAGTCTTCCGGGAGCACTTCTGGACTCTGACGCAGCTGGGATCTGTGCTCCGTTGTTTCTGGAAGGGCTTGCCCTTAGGAGCCGCCTTGACCTGTTGCACTGTGTGGTTTTCCTGGACGGTCTCTAACCTTTCCCTAAATCAATGCTTCTTTCTCCTGTTGCGTGTGACGGCAGAAGTTCGGATGCCTTCTGCATCCAGAGTGGCTCTAGGCACCGTGCCTCCACTGTCTCGCCTGACCACAGCTTCCTGCCGCCCCAACTGGGCTGGGCGATGGTCAGTGCCGCCCCAGCTGGGCTGGGCGATGGTCAGTGCTGCCCGAGACCCCCCACGCCGCGGAACGGCGGAGCCGGGAGCCGGGGGGGGGGGGGTCTGGTGCAGCTTCCCCCGCTTCCACGCTCCCGCTCCTCACGGTTTCCCCCAGCACCTGGTGCCACAGGCAGAGCTGGTCGTAGGGAGAGTGCGAAGCCGGCCAGGGAGGGGCGCTTGAGTGGACTGTGCAGTGGTTTTGTTCTCCAGGCGTGTTGCATTCCAGGCCTGGTGCAGACCTGCCCAGCAGCCGTGAAGGTCGGCTGTCTGATGGCACAGGCCCTGGGGGCTGGGCGGGCGTGCACACCTGTTCCTGGCCACCTGAGCACTTGAGGACCCGAGGTTCGTGCTCATTTGCATAAGGCGCCTTGTGGGGCAGGACTGGGTGCAGGGCCAGGCGAGTTCTGGCTGCGTGGTCTGGGACCCTTTCCAACCCGGTGCACTTCCGCTGCCTCCCTGGGAAGGGACCGGGTGCAGCAGACAGCCTTGTGCACCTCTGTGAGTGGCCAGTGCAGTGGTCCCCTGAGCTGGGTACCCACGCGTGCCACACTTGGGGTCAACACCTCTTTTCCAGTCTGTGATTGCGACCCCGTTTCTGACAACGGGACGCTGGCTCAGCCTCCCCTTGGAGCTGGGCTCTCATTCCGGCACCTCTCCTGCCCCACGAGTCACCCCGGCACTGGGGGCTCGTCCATGCCCACCTTGAGTTCCTCTTCAGCTCCTTCCTGCCACGAGCAATGTGGGGGTGCTGGGCCCCGAGGGAGAGAGGGACCCCGCCACACAGCTGTGGGAGTGGAAACAGTCCCAGCACGTGGACTCCGCCCACAACCTCGTGCCCCCCCGCCCCCGCATGGGGAATTTCTGCAGCCAGGGGCTCTTGGTTCTCCCGTGAGAACCACACGGTCACTGCGGGCAGAGAAGCCATCCAGGAGCTGCAGCTGGGCAAACTCCAGATGGGCGCAGAAGCGTGCCGCCCCTCCCCCGCCCCTGCTGCCAGGCCTCCCCCAGACCGGGGCTGGTGGGGGAAGCGAGAGGGGGCCGCTCTGGACAGCAGCCGTCCATCTTGGCCAGAGGGGTGTGCCAGGTTTAAACGCTCGGGGCGCCCCGACCAGCTGCTTCTGGCCCCACGCAGACTCCTAGGCGGCGTCCGGGCCCTGTGCCAGGCGGGTGTTCACCGGCCCCGGGCTTTTACTCCTCGCTGCACGCTGCTACCAGGGAGAGGTGGTCGCCGCGTGGGCAGCCTCCCTCCTCCCGCTCCAGGCTGTGGTTTCTGGCCTCACCCCGGCTCCTAAGGGCCGCGTTCACAGAGGGGGCTCACGCCCGGCCCCCGCCCCGGCCTCGCCGGCAGACCGGCGCTCAGCCGCCTCCGTGGGTTCTGAGGATTTCCGGTGTCCCTCGTAGTGTCCCTTGGCACCGTGACCACTGCCGCTGATGGAGCTGGCTGGTGGAGACCCAGTGCTGTCCCCCAGCCTGCTGCCCGGGCTCGTGGCCCCTCAGATGAGCAGAGCCCGCTGCGGGGTTGGAAGGGCCTTGCAGAATGAGCCCTGTCCGTCCCCGAGCCCACGCCGTTGCCCCGCACTCGGACAGCGGCCGTGACTCTGATGACCCGCCCCCGGGCCAGCCAGCATCTCCGCTTGCCCCGCAGCCCCGCAGGACAGAGCTGACGGGTCTCAGCCCAGCAGTATATATATATAATTTTTTTTGACAGGCAGAGTGGACAGTGAGAGAGAGAGAGAGAGAGAGAGAGACAGAGAGAAAGGTCTTCCTTCCGTTAGTTCACCCTCCAGTGGCCGCCGCGGCCGGCGCACCGCACTGATCCGATGGCAGGTGCCAGGTGCTTCTCCTGGTCTCCCATGGGGTGCAGGGCCCAAGCACTTGGGCCATCCTCCACTGCACTCCCGGGCCACAGCAGAGAGCTGGCCTGGAAGAGGGGCAACCGAGACAGAATCTAGTGCCCCGACCGGGACTAGAACCCGGGTGCAGGCGCCGCAGGTGGAGGATTAGCCTAGTGAGCCGTGGCGCCGGCCCACCCAGCAGTATTTAATAAGTTGCTGCAGATGTGTTTGTGAGGGTGGGACATGGATGGGAGGCGGGTCTGCCTGGGTTCTTGGTGCCGTTGGGGTCTGGGGTCTGGGGTCTGGGTCTGCCCCGTTTCTCGGCCAGGCCGCGTGCGCACAGGTGCTCAGACTTCCTGGTCTTGGGATCCTGGTGCACGTGGCGATGATGGCGCAGGTACAGAGATTCGGTGGTGGAGTGCTGTTGTTTCACTCGTGTGTGTTGCTGGTGCCTGCAAGGGAGGAATTGTAAGAGTTGTTATTCATGCAAAGATAAAACACGTCTTGCCTGTTAGCATCGATATTTTCAGAAAAAGCAACGTGATTTCCCAAGACAGAATATCTAACGGGAGAACGGGCGGACGGTGTTGTCTTGCCTTTGCGCATGTCTGGAACGTACTCGAAGAATTTGGAGTCACGCGCAGTCCCCGGCGTTGGAGTCCGCGGGGCGGAGAGCCCGGCCACGCACAGGTGTGCCCTGGGCGGCCTCCCCGGGGTCTCTGTAGGCTCTTTGATCCTGTAAAGGTGGCTGGACACACATGTATATGAGAGAGAGAGGGTGAGAGCGATGTCCACCTCTGTGCCCAGCGTCCCCCAGGTGGGGGTTGTGGGGGGAGTCTGGGATCACGGAGGCCTGGGGGCGGGGGAGGCTGAGCTCCTGTCTCAGGAAGGGTGGGAGAGTGCAGGAGAAGTGAGCGCGGGTGGGTTGGGACCCCGCCGTGAGCCCTCCCACCAGGAAGGCTAGAGGCAGCCTGTGACTGGCGGCAGGTCCGAACCTAGGGGGCTGCTGCCTCCGGCCTGGGCCTGCGGGCCCCTGTGTCGCACGGGCCGGCTCCGGTGTGTCCGTGCCTGCAGTGCCGGGGCCTGCCGAGCTCCACGCTCCGGTTCTGCTCTGTGGCCTCTTTCTTTTTGTTGTTAAGATTTTTCTGTTTATTTGAAGCCAAGAGTTACAGAGACAAAAGGAGAGACAGAGAGAGATGTCTTCTACCCACTGGTTCACTCCCAAATGGCCACAGCAGCCAGGGCTGGGGCCAGACCAGGCTGCAGCCAGGAGCCAGGAGCTTCCTCCGGGTCTCCCACGTGGGCGCAGGGGCCCAAGCACTCAGGCCGTCTTCCACTGCTCTCCTAGGCGCATTAGCAGGGAGCTGGATTGGAAGTGGAGCAGCCGGGATTAGAACCGGCGCCCGTATGGGATGCCAGCAAGTGCAGCCACAGACAGCTTTACCCGCTACGCCACAGCGCCGGCCCCTCCCCTCTCATCTTGACCCGTTGTTTCATTCTCGATAGCATGCTTTATTGAAGTATAATTTATATGCAGCAAAACACACAAGGCCTAAGTGTATGCAGCTCTATAACTTTTTATACAGGATTCTCGAGTGCTCAGCTACAAGATAACGACAAAGAGCTTCGCCTGGAACCTGCCCCCCGCGCCCGGAGGGTGCCCGGCCTCCCTCCCCTGTGCCCAGAAGATGCCCCGGACTTTCCTTTCTTTTTAAGATTCATTTATGTATTTGAAAGTCAGAGTTACAGAGAGTGAGGGAGAGGCAGAGGTTGGTCTTCCATCCTCTGGTTCACTCCCCAGATGGCCACAACAGCAGGGCCTGGGCCAGGCTGAAGCCAGGAGCCAGGAGCTTCCTCTGGGTCTCCCACGCAAGTGCAGGGGCCCAAGGACCTGGGCCATCTTCTACTGCTTTTCCAGGCCACAGCAGAGAGCTGGATTGGAAGTGGAGCAGCTGGGACTAGAACCAGCTCCCATATGGGATGCTGGCAGTGCAGACAGCAGATAAACCCGCTGCCCCTTACCTAGGTAGTCGGCTGTTGGGGGAGACCAGGGAGGCCTCCCACAGTCGCTGGTGAGCGCAGGAAGCCAGCACGTGTAGCAGGGGCTCCCGTCTCTCAAAAACTAGCACAGAGGGCCTGGCAGGTCCTGTGCTGGGCCAGACCACTGGGGCCAAGCCATCCAGAAAAAAATAATAATTTCAAAGCACAGATACGCCGTATGCCACCCTCGTTTTGAAAGCAGTAGGGGCCGTGCAGAATGCCTGTTTGGGTTGCAGGCGTCTTCTCCCATGTACTAGTGGATCTGAAATGGAGGCGGGGTCTCCAGAGGCTGGGCAGGGCTGGCGGGAGGGTGGGTAACGGACCCCAGGGCTGTGGATGGAGGCCTCGCTCCCCAGCTCCCCGGCGAGGACGGCCGCAGTTCCTGTTCCGAGCCTGATCAAAGACCGGAAGATGCTGCTCCTGCGAAGAAGTGAGAAGGCGCGGGCCGTGTTAATGCGTGGTCCGATCAGTTCACGCCGTGTCCGTGTGCAGGGCCCTCGCGCCCTGCCGCGTCACCACACACAAGACAGCTCATGGGACGCCGGCTGAAGATGCCGAGATAATTGGCAGGACGCGCCCCGGGGAGCCCAGCTGTTAGGGGAGCGGCCGCTCTCTGCTCCTGGTGAGTCGGGGGCTTCCCAGGCCTCGAACTTCCTGTTTTGGGCCCCTAGAGGCAAATGCACACGTTTTCTGGAGACTTTTCCCTCACTGGCCTGGAGCTGCCAGCTGGCCTGGCAGAGAGCGCCCTGGGCTGGGGCCAGAGGAGCAGTGCACAGAGCCTGTGAGCGGCTGCTCAGACCCACGCTGATGAGCGCGCGGTGGCCCTGCGCAGGGAGAGAGAAGGCTTCGGGTCCCGGCTCCACTGCTTCTGGCGGCGCAGACCCTGGCGGGCTGTGGTGGTTCAAGTCGTCGGGTCCCCGACACCCACGTGGACGACCTGTCCTGAGTTCTTGGCTCCTGGCTTTGGCCTCGCCCCAGTCCCAGCTGTTGCGGGCATTTGGGGAGTAGATCAGCAATGGGGGAACTCTCCCACTCTCTCTCCAAAAAAAAAAAAAAAAACCCAAAACAAAAGAAAATACATGAAAGTGGGCTTCAGGAAATTGTAAAAACAACACCATAGCATTTTTGGAAAAGAACCAAATAGAATTTCTAGAATCACAAAAGGATAGAATGCAGTAGCAAGCACCCCGAAGCTTTGTGAGCCGGTGGGACAGCGGCTTTTCTTCCACACGGCTGAGTGCAGGCCCAGAGACCGGGAGCGTGACGGGAGCAGCCGAACGCTGCCGATGCGAGCGTGCAGGGTGAGAGGGGGCGAGCGAGGCTGACGGCACACGGGGCTCCCGGGAGAGAACTGAGAGCGCTGCTTCCAGAAATTTCCAGGCAATGCCGCACATTGAGTCTCCAGCAGATGATGAGTACGGAAAGTGGAATTCGCTTGGTTGGTAAGAAGCCGAGTGTGTTTTTAAAAATGGCACGCGGCCGGCACCGCGGCTCACTAGGCTAATCCTCCGCCTGTGGCTCCGGCACACCGGGTTCTAGTCCCGGTCGGGGCGCCGGATTCTGTCCCGGTTGCTCCTCTTCCAGGCCAGCTCTCTGCTGTGGCCTGGGAGTGCAGTGGAGGATGGCCCAAGTGCTTGGGCCCTGCACCCCATGGGGAGACCAGGAGAAGCACCTGGCTCTTGGCTTCAGATCAGTGTAGTGCACCGGCCGTAGCAGCCATTTGGGGGGTGAACCAATGGAAAAGGAGGACCTTTCTCTGTTTCTCTCTCTCTCTCTCTCACTGTCTAACTCTGCCTGTCAGAAAGAAAAAAGGAAAGTGATTGACACCTACTGTAACGCGGGTGAACCTCGAGGACACGAGAGACACAGGCCACTGGCAAAGGGACAAACAGTGACTCCACTGAGCTGCCAGATGCAGAGACGGGAGGGGAATGGGAGGAGCCCTGGGGAGGACCTGGGGATGAGGGCAGGTTCCAGCTTTGTAGGAGACTCTAGAGACCGGAATCAGAATGCACTGAGCTGTGTGCTCAAAGACAGCAAGTACGGATATTTATTTTCTTTTTCTTTTTTTTTTAAAGATTTGTTTATTTATTTGAAAGTCAGGGTTACACAGAGAGAGAATAAGCAGGGAGCTGGTTCAGGAGTGGAGCAGCTGGGACTCGAACCAGCTCTCTGATACAGCATGTCGGCAGTGCAAGCGATGGTTTAACCCACTGCATGGCTACACCGGCACCAAAGTAGTAGATTTTATGGAATGCCATTTTTCTTCTCTCAATTTATAAAAAATGAAAGCAAACCTAGAGATAGAAGCCGCAGCCGTCCCATCTGGTGAGCTGAAGATGAGAGCGGGGTGCTTGGGGGGCTCCTTGGTGTAAAGTGCTGCTGGGCACCGGGTGGAGGGCGGCTTCTTAGCATCGCGCACGAGCGGCCCCGTGCTGGCGTGCCTCTCCGGGAGTTAGCAGACCACGGTCCCTCTGATGGGGCACACGGCAGGTGGAGGTGAACCGAGGAACAAGGTCACGGCGAGCCCGGGACACATGACAGGAGCGTGTCAGGGACACAGACCGTGGTGGAGGGAGGGCGGATGCTGTACTGCCTCGGTGACAGCCCACAGGGGCCCTCGCGTTGCGTGGCTGAAGCCCCGGGCTCTTTGGGAGTGGACAGCTGGACTCGGCGCCGACTGCCCCAGGATGCTGTCTTTCCACCAGAGTGATGACTGTCCTTGGAGCCTTGGCTTGGCCCTGGTGGACCAAGGCCACCGTGAATGCCGTGGCCAAAAGCGTGGACAGGGAGGACCTTGAGACGCCTGCCCCCACCCCGGGACTGATTTCTGTGCCACGAGAGGACCTGCAGTCCTGGCACTGTGACCGGCATTGTCTCGGGAGGAGAGAAAACAGGAGGTGGGACGCTGGCCTGGGATGCGCACAGCGGGAGCCTCGGGGCCATGACCGACCGGCGCATGGGACTGTGACAGCTCGCAGGCTCCGGCCGCACTGACCTTGCAGCCACTTCCTGCGTTAGGGAACACAGTGTCCTTGTGTCGTCCCCTCGGGGCAAAGCCCGCTCTGCTGCTTGGGCGTCTCGGCTCTGGCCTGGGGTCAGCACGCTGGGGCTCATCCTGCCTCCACTGCCGCACTCCTGCCTGCCCCGCTCTGCCTGGCTGTTGGGTGACCCTCACGCCTGTCTGGTCCCTTCCTGATAATTGCCCAACCAGCTGGGCTGCTCACCTACCCGGCCCACCCCTGCCCCACCCTCACCTGGCCCAGCAGCTCTTGGTGCCCTGCCCCAGGGCGTGACCCGGCCACTTCCCCAGTCTGTGTGCCACGCCTCCTGTCCTGGAAGCAGTCACCAGAGGCCAGGCAGGCGGGAGCGGCACCTGGAAGATGCGCCCTGTGGCTGCCGGTGAGTGAAACCCCCTGTGGGAGGAGGGGCAGGGGAGGCTCCCCCTTGCCCCTCGTGGGACCACCATGCTGAGCCGGAGGGTGGGGGCTGGTATCCTGCCAGACCTGGGCTCAGAAGGGGCAAACAGGCTGGGCTTTCTGGGGCTCCCCCTGCCCGTCCACCTGTCGCCAGGCACAGTTGGTGAGTGTGGCTGGCACCTGGAAAAGGGCACCATCTCGGCCCCACCTGGACGTGGCTTCTCCACCCCCAGGTTGGGGAGGGAGGAGGCCCGTGGCTGCCAGGGCGCCGTGCCCGGGGACTCAGGGTCAGCAAGGGGCCGCCCCAGAGCCAGGGCACCGTGGACTCTACACACAGCTCCTCTGGCTGGGGTCAGGAGTCTGTAGTCCCGTTCCGAGCTGACCAGCTCACGAGGTCCAGGAAAGAATGGGGACAGAAGGGCATCCATTTAGGAGCCCTGGGGGCTGAGGGGGTTGGGGGCCGGGGAATGCCAGCTGCCGAGGAGGGCGGTCCCACGGCCTGCTTTTACGAGGCTGGTTCTGTTTATCCCCCGAAATCCAAATGACGCGACACTGCGGAGACTCGGGAAAACAGCCAAGCAGGAAGGAGACACCTGTTGTCTGCTGCGGCCGCTCGGCCTGCACGCCGCTCTCCTAAAAATGCTGTGATTTGAGGTGGCCGCTGCACGGCGGCGCTTACACGCACAGTGGGCGCGGGGCTGTGGTGTGGGACGAGCAGCCAGCCAACCCCTTCCCGGCTGCAGCTGTCCCTGTCCTCGAGAGTCCTGGGTGCTGGGGTAGCCGCTGCAGCCTCTGTCCCTGGCGCCTTTAACCCTAACCCTGATCCTGTCCCTGACCCTGACCCTGACCCTAACCCTCCCAGTCCCTGCTGGGGCAAGGTGCTGGGTCTTGGCAAGCATGGAACTCCCAGATGGAAGGTGCCCTCGGCTTCTTTGGCGGGTCCCAGCCCCCTCCCTGGGTCCCGCCCTTCTGTGGTGAGGGTGACTGAGCGCCGGCCGCGCCCTGCCACACAGGACGCCAGGGCGTCCTAACCTCGCCTTTCCGAATGTGGCAAAGCCAGATCTTAGAGCTTTTGGCCTTTCATGTAAGATATTTGTATTTCCTGTAAAAACTGCTTATGAGCTGTTTTTGATAACTTGTGTGGATTATAGGATAAACGGTGGAAACAGGCGTATGTGTTTATATCAGACTTCAGAAAGCTCATGAAAATGGATTAAGAGATGAGTTTCTTTTGATGCAAAAATCTTTAAAAAATCACCGTGTACATTTTTCACGAGCTTTTCTCAGACCCGTGGTGTGCACAGTGCTTTGCACACCTGCATGTACTCGTGCGTGTATATATATAAAATCACACGCGCATACATGACAGAGGCGAGAGACGAGAGTGTCTTAGTTTGTATAAGGAAAAGCTGTTTGGGCCAGCACTGTGGCTCACTGGGTTAAGCCGCCCCCTGCAGTGCCAGCCTCCCGTATCAGCACTTCCGACATGCTCCACTTTTTTTTTTTTTTAAATTTTTGACAGGCAGAGTGGACAGTGAGAGAGAGAGACAGAGAGAAAGGTCTTCCTCTGCCGTTGGTTCACCCTCCAATGGCCGCTGCGGTCGGTGTGCTGCGGCCGGCGCACCGCGCTCATCCGATGGCAGGAGCCAGGTGCCAGGTGCTTTTCCTGGTCTCCCATGGGGTGTAGGGCCCAAGCACCTGGGCCATCCTCCACTGCACTCCCGGGCCACAGCAGAGGGCTGGCCTGGAAGAGGGGCAACCGGGACAGAATCCGGCGCCCCGACCGGGACTAGAACCCGGTGTGCCGGCGCCACAAGGCGGAGGATTAGCCTGTTGAGCCACGGCGCCGGCCGACATGCTCCACTTCTGATCCAGCTCCCTGCTCATGTGCCTGGGAAGGCAGCAGAGGATGGCCCAGGTCCTTGGGCCTCTGCACCCATGTGGGAGAGACCAGGATGGAGTTCCTGGTTCCTGGCTTCGGTCTGGCCCTTGGAGCCATCTGGGCAGTGAACAAGCAGATAAAAGATCTCTTTCTCACTCTGCCCACCCCCCCGGCCCATGGCTGCCTTTTAAATAAATAAAATCAGTCTTTAAAAATAAAACCTGTTGCTGTTCACACAATGAAGAGACCATACAATGGTGCATTTCTCAGAACGTGCCCGCTGTAAACCGTGACATGTGACGGGATTTACAGCACCTCCCTTATGGCGCTTTTGTCTTTTCTTTATTTGAAATGACAGAAGGGGGAAGAGAGAGAGAGAAATCTCCCGTTCGCTCCCCAAATGGCCACAACAGCTGGGGCACGGCCAGGCCAGTCAGGAGCCTGGAGCTCCATCCGGGTCTCCCACGTGGGTGGCAGGGACTCAGGACCCCGGCCATCGCCATCTGCTGCTTCCCAGGGTGTAATTAGAGGAAGCTGGACTCGAACCCGGGACGCAGGAGCCCCCAGTTGTGGCTTAGCCACTAGACTGAACGGCCGCCCGCTGACTTGGGTCCCCGCTGTTGTGTGAGAACGTTGTCTTGTTCCTCCTGCGTTGTGTAACTCAGGCATTGTGTGCACCCTCGTGACTCAGCCGTGCCTCGGTGGGCCTCCCGCACGAGCTGAGATCGTGCCGGCTGGGTGCCTCTCTGGGTGTGTGCACTTGTGGGGCGCTCAGAGCCCTCTCGCTCCAGATGTCCCGAGGAAAAGATTTGGCTGCGTTCCTTGCTGCTTCAGCCTCGCGCTGGGTGTGTCCAGGGAGTGGGGTCAGGGTGAGGCCAGTGCCTGGCCGGGGGACTTGAATTCACGCAGTCGGCAGGCAGGAAGCGATGTCAGCACAGGTGTGTGCTGCCCAGAGAGCCCTTGCCTGGCGTCCTGGGGCTGGGAGGAGATAGAATCTTAGGACCCCCTGCCCCCCAGAGCTGGTTGGTGCCCGTGAGTTTGAGCATTGCTTTCTTCCTGGCTCTGCAGTGAAGGGGCCAGGACCTGCTGAGACCCTGTGAGTGTGAGAGTAGGGATCTGGGCAAGGATACACGCACACACATGCACACATGCACATGCATGCACACACATACACACGCAGGCACACAGTGCACACACGCACATGCAGACACGCACTGCACGCATGCACATGTATGCGCACACGCACGCATGAATAGGCATGCACACGCACATGCACATACATGTACACATGTAATGCACACACATGCACACACGTGCATGCACACACACGCAGGCACACACGCACTGCACGTGTGCACATGTATGCGCACACGCACACACGCACAGGCATACACATGCACATACATGCACACATGTAATGTACACACATGCACACACACGAACACACATGCACACGCACGCACACACCTGCAACACAGGCATGCACATGCAGGCACGCATGCACACACATGAACACACATGCACACACATGCACACACGCATGCACACGCATGCACACACATGCACAGGCACACTGAGCAGCATCTCCAAGAGGAGGCTCCTGCCTTCCTGCCTGGGCCAGGAGTGGCCTTAGCTCTGACGCTGCTGTGTGGCTGCGGGGCAGCAGGTGCGTTAGAGGAAGTTGACCCGCGGTCTCTTTATCATCGGCCGAGAAGAGGCGGGGTCCTGTTGCAGAGTCCCAGAAAGGTTCCTGGACCTGTGACCTCCTCCCCCAACCCCAAGGCTGCTGCTCCCCTGCCCACCAGGACAGGCCCTCGGGGTCCCGGGGGATGTGGGGCGCCTGCGCAGGCGCAGCAGCAGGGCTGTGTGGAGGAGAGCCCGGGGGCTGCCTGGGGGCGAGGGTCTGGGGAGCCCGCAGCCGTCTCCTCTCTCCCCGGCAGCTGGTCTGCAGGCTTTCAGCTGCCTTCAGTCCTAGAAACGGCAGTGCAGTGGCCACCCTGCCCCACGGCTCTCCACCCCTGCGGACTGCTCCAGCCGTCTCGGGTTTGGAAGATAGGAGGCAGAAAAGTGGTGCCGAGGTGTGCAGACACGTGCCGTTCCGGGCGCAGAGAGCAGAGCTGCACGTGGGGTGCAGACGGCCGTGCTCCGGGGAAGGAAGGGACCTGCGGGTGCTGGCAGCGGGGTGTGGCCGAGGCCATGGGGGACACGGTGGGCAGAGGAGTCGCACCCAGCACCAGGCTGGGGCAGAGGGGTTTGGGATTCAGCAGCTGCCGGGGACGGGGAGGAGGGCGGGAACGATGCCGAGGGCTGGTGCATGGGGTTCTGAAGTGTACCCCAGCCTCAGCCACGTGGGCCGGGGAGCTGTTCATTGGCCAGAGGCGCGCTGAGGCAGCTCAGGGTTCTGGCTGGAGAGCAAAGCCCTGGCGTGCTCTGAAACCCTCTGGGTGTCCGGCACTTCCGGGCCATTTTGCCCCCTTGCCCCCCTGCTACACCCCCAGGTGAGAAGTGTGCCTCCAGCCTGCCCTCCCCCGGCACTCAGCTGCAGCCTGGGGGCCGCCCTGCACCTGCGGCTGACCGGCGTCCATCAGGGGGTCCTCCTGAGGAAGCTGGAGACCCAAATCACCAGCAGCCATCACAACTTGCCTTTGAGGTTATCTGCTATGTCCACTCCCACGGCTGCTCCCGGCCCTCCACTGCCCACGCTGCCGCAGCCCCGGGGTCAGGGTGAACGGCTCGTCCAGGGGATCAGGACCTGCACCTGCAGCGGCCTCTGTCTGTCTCCAGGTGCTTTCAGGGCGCTGCTCCTCGTCCTGGCCTCCGTGTGTGCCTGGTACTCCGGGTACCTGCTGGCGGAGCTCATCCCAGACGCGCCGCTCTCCAGTGCCGTCTACAACATCCGGAGCATCGGGGAGAAGCCCATTCTCAAAGGTGAGTGCCGTGTGCGGCCCCCGCCCTCCCTGCCCCCACTGCTTTAAGCCGAAGAGGAGGAAGAGGGAGATGAAGGTGGCTTGTACACACGCACTCGTGGAATCCCCACTGCAGCCCGAGGAGGTGCCAGCGCATGCCCCATGTGAGCCCAGACCTGCAGCCTGACCTGGAACTGTCCTGGGAGGAGCCCAGTGCCACATCCCAGAGTTGCTGTGAGGGCTCGAAGGGACTGGACGCCTGTCCAAAGTCTCCTGTGAGGTCCTGCAAAGCAGAAATGTCAGGGTGGAGGATTCTGGGAGAGCTGCTCCTGGCCACAGCACGGGAGCCATGAGCTCTGGGTCCTGGCCACGGCATGGGAGCCGTGAGCTCTGGGTCCTGGCCACGGCACGGGAGCCGTGAGCTCTGGGTCCTGGCCACGGCACGGAAGCCGTGAGCTCTAGGTCCTGGGTGAGCTCTGGGTCCTGGCCACGGCACGGGAGCCATGAGTTCTGGGTCCTGGCCACGGCACAGGAGCCGTGAGCTTTGTGCGTGGTGCCCGCTGCCCCCACTCACTCCCTTCCATCTGGTTTCCCGGAGCCAGCTGAGTGCAGGACCCAGTCCCGGAGCATGACACGGAGAACACACACATGTGTACTTTGTGCACATGTGTTCCAGTGAGGGGAAAGAAGGTCCAAAACCAGCTGTGCCAGTGCCCTGGAGAGACGGTGGCACAGGAAGCAACTCAGAGACCTCAGCAAAGCGAGGGAGGGTGTGCTGCAGGCTTGGGGGAGGCCCTGGGGTCCCGCTCCATCTGCCGGGCTGCCGCAGCAGAAGACACAAGCCAGAGCCGGGCAGGAGCCCATGCTGGCTTCTCCGGCTGCCTGGGCTGGGATCCCAGGGTCAGAGTCCTGCCGATGGCTCCCAGAGCCTGTTTCTCACTGAGTCAGAGTTGTGTTTCCGGGTCTCAGTTCTGGGAAGGCCTGTGTTATCTCAGAAGCTGCCTTTTCTCGAAAGCCCATGCGTTTATTGCGGCAGAGATTTGATAAATTCTGCGCGTATACTAGTATGTGTCACCCTTTATCTTGGAGGTTCTCAGAACTTGCCAGCCAAGCCCTGTGTCAGGAAACAGAGAAATGCTGTGCTGAGCAGGAGTCCATGGCATTGGACCTGTGGAATATACTCCAGTGGGGACAGAAGGAACCAGGCTGAGACACTCAGCTCCAGTGGGGACAGAGGGAACCAGGCTCAGACACTCAGCTCCCACGGGGAACAGAGGGAACCAGGCTCAGACACTCAGCTCCAGTGGGGAACAGAGGGAACCAGGCTCAGACACTCAGCTCCAGCGGGGAACAGAGGGAACCAGGCTCAGACACTCAGCTCCCAAGGGGACAGAGGGAACCAGACTCAGAACTCAGCTCCAGCGGGGAACAGAGGGAACCAGACTCAGACACTCAGCTCCCACGGGCACAGAGGGAACCAGGCTCAGACACTCAGCTCCAGCGGGGCACAGAGGGAACCAGGCTCAGACACTCTGCTCTAGCGGGGCACAGAGGGAACCAGGCTCAGACACTCAGCTCCCACGGGCACAGAGGGAACCAGGCTCAGACACTCAGTTCCAGTGGGGCACAGAGGGAACCAGGCTCAGACACTCAGCTCCAGCGGGGAACAGAGGGAACCAGGCTCAGACACTCAGCTCCCACGGGGCACAGACGGAACCAGGCTCAGACACTCTGTGAACCTTAGAGTGATAGGCTTTGTCCATTTCAACACTTTGTTGCAAATAGATTCGCTGGCATATCTTAGTATAGAAATGAAGTATAAAGATTACCATTTACAAATATTTTTAAAGTATTTAATGATTCAAATTATTTTTTGCAAAAGCCACTGCTTTTCCAATTAAATACCTTTTATAGCCCTTACCGCCATAAAAAGGCGGAGGAGGAAGAGGAGGGGAGGGAGGGGAGGGGGAGGGAAAGGAGTTCCTAGGAATCGGCTTCTGGCCGCATGGTTCTTTGCGTGGTTCTCATTTGCATGGTTCTCATTTGCATGGTTCTCATTTGCATGGGAGTTTGCACTGACTGCTGTAACCTGCTCACTGCCCGTCCATGGCTCAGTGCCATGGTGGGGGGGGCAGGGAGACCCCACTGGCTTCCTGCCTCTTGCGCTTGATCCACATTCACTCAGCGTGGTCTATCCTGCACACAGGACCTCAGGGCTCCTGAACAGGGTGACCGGCTTCCGGCCAGGCTGGGCCAGGCACCCCTGCCGTGTTCTCTGTATGCCTGGGGTCCTGCGCCTCGTAGGAAATGCAGAGGTGGCGGGAGACGTGTGGCAGGGGGCCCCGGCTCCTGCTGGCTTGGACGCTGCACCCTGGGGTGGCGCGTGGCACTAGGGGGCCCTGCTGGCTTGGAGCTGGGGCTGGGCGTGGTGGTGGTAGTTAGTGCTGACGGGAACGCACGCTCCCAGGGCCACACGGGTGGGCAGCACGGCGTATGCGGTGCTGGTGCAGCTGCTGTGACCGGCGGGGACACCGGAGGACGGCCTCCCCCAGCCACAGGCTTCCCTCCTGCTCCCAGCCCCTGTGCCTCTGTGTGGCCCTGCCCAGGGCTCCTGTCGCTGTGTAGCTGGGAAGTTTTGGATCCAGTGCAAGGGTGGAGACGCGCCTCCTCTCAGCACTGGTCCTGGGAGTTCTGTTCCTGGTTGCTCGGGCGGCGTGGCACTGATGCTGGGAGCCTTTGTGTTAAGTCTGCAGTCCATGGGCAGCGCCTGTCCACCGGGACAAACAGGCCGAGGTCAGCAGTTGTGCAGAGAAGTCAGCCGTCGAAGGAGGAACTGGAGGATGGGTGACTCAGCGGTGTGGCGGGAAGAGACAGAAGCGCAGAGTCCAGGCTGTCAGGGACTAGCGGGGCGTCCCCAGGAGCCCCGCGGGGTCGCCATGGCACAGATGAGCCCCGGGGCGAGGACGTGAGGGCACCGCCAGGTGACTGTGACGATGCTGCAGGCCACGCCCCCCACGATGGCCTCCTGGCTAGGTTGTGTGTGTGTGTGTTTTAAAGATTTATTTATTTTTATTTGAGAGTCAGAGTTACACAGAGAGAAGAGAGGCAGAGAGAGAGAGAGAGAGAGAGAGAGAGAGAGAGAGGTCTTCCACCTACTGGTTCACTCTCCAATTGACCGCAATGGTGGGAGCTGCACCAATCTGAAACCAGGATCCAGGAGCTTCTTCCGGGTCTCCCACGTGGGTGCAGGGGCCCAAGCACTTGGGCCATCTTCCACTGCTTTCCCAGGCCATAGCAGAGAGCTGGATCAGAAGTGGAGCAGCTGGGACTCGAACCAGCGCCATGTGGGATGCCGGCACTGCCGATGGCGGCTTTCCCACTAAGCCACAGTGCCGGCCCTCGGCTAGGTTTTGAACACCTTGGAAAAGGAGATGGAAAAGGGAGAGGGAGACGGAGACCGAGCTCAGCAGAGACAGGTGCTGCATGGAGCAAAGGGGGCGATAGCCTGTTCTGGCGAGGGGACGGCGCCCGGGCACGTGGGGCGGGGCTTTCCTGCGGAGAAGGCGGAACCTGCCACCATGGGAAGTGGGGCGCTTTCAGAAGCCCCCGGGACCTTCACTCTTACCTGTTCAGAACAGCTGTTTTGCAAGGAGTCTGGGGGAGGGGGAGGGAGCTTGGGGAGGGGTCTCTGTTGCGGGGGGGAGGGGGGAGGGTGACATCTTGCCAGCTCTGGCGTCCTTTACTCCCAGGAGGACCCTGAGTGGGAGGAGGAGCCACAGCCTGGGGCCCGGCATGGGTGTGTGTGGTCAGTGCGGGGCGGGGAGGGTTCTGGAACAACCCTGGGGCAGTGGGCGGTGGCCCTGGGGTCTGTTCATCTTTAACCTTGGGCATCCACACTTCACGAAGCCTCTGGGACTGGAACAGGTGCGGCCGATGAACGCATTGTCACTGGAGGGAAGGCCGTGGGGGCCGTGGGGTTCTTGTCTTCACGCAAGAAAAGAATGCAGGTGTGAGACAGCAGAGTGCTGAGGCTTTACTGGGGACGGGCATCGGTCAGGACGAAGGGACAGAGAGCGTCCAGTCACTGGGACTGGGGGGAGTGAGGTCACGTGGCTGAGTGGAGGGAACACACCTGGGCAGGCCAGGCGGGCGGTCAGCACAGGGCAGAGGGCCGAGCGCCGGCCGGTGGGACTCCCTGGGTTTTTAAGGGCGTCTGTTTATCCCTCCCCTCTCCTCCAGGACAAAGGATGGGGAGTCCTGGCAGAAGGGTTTTTGGGTGAAAATATGAGAAATTCCTTTCCACGTTTACCCTGAGGTTGTCAGACAGGGGAAGCCAAGGGGCTTCTCTCTCGGGTGCCCGCCTTAGAGGAAAGATGAAACAGACCAGGCAGAAGGGGCGGGGCCTCTCGGCAGGTTCTCAGGGTCTGGGGTGGACTTGAAACTCAGATCCTGGAGGCATGTGCTGGCCTGCGGCTGCTGTCGGCTTCCTTAGGCCCGTCTCACATACACAGGCTAATTTCTCACTTCCTGCCTGTAACTGCAGAGCCCAGGGTCCTGCCTCCCCACTGGGGGCTCCCTCCAGCCCTGCTGGGCTGGGGCAGGCGGCAGGGGCCCACGCGGTGTCTGTCTGCGTCTCACACGTGCCTGTTTATGCGTGGGGGCCATATTCCATTCCTTTTGATCTTTCAAATCTGCTTCAGGCTACTACTTTGCTGCGTGTCTGCGGGGCGCCCTCAAACTCTGGCACTGGCCTCCGCCCTCCTGGCCTGGCTGCAGCCTCTCAGCCAGACACAGCCAGGGAGGAAGGGCCAGAGACGCCCCACGGGCCCCCTTCTGAGGTCAGGCGGAGCTGATCTGGTCCCGGGGCTGGGGGACTCGGCAGGGCCCGTGCTGGGGCCGCCAGTGTGGGCGGCTGTGAGGGCTGAGCCTGTGTCAGGGAAGCTGTGGGAGCCCTGCAGGGTGGGAGGGGAAGGGGAGCAGGGGGCGGGGCTTCCATCCTGAGGGCCCTGTGGGGTGATGGGGTGACGCCGTCCCCAGTGAGGCCGTGGCAGGAGGAAGACGTGGTCGTTGGTTGATCCTGCAGGGTCTGAGTGGCTGTCGCCACAGAAGTGAACAGACGCCTGCTGCAGGGGTGAACCGGGGCCGGCGCTGTGGCGCAGTGGGCTAAGCCGCCGCCTGTGGCACCAGCATCCCATACGGGCGCTGGTTCGAGTCCCGGCTGCTCCACTTCTGATCCAGCTCTCTGCTGTGGCCTGGGAAAGCAGTGGAGGATGGCTCAAGTGCTTGGGCCCCTGCATCCACGTGGGAGACCTGGAGGAAGCTCCTGGCTCCTGGCTTTGGATCAGCACAGCTCCAGCAGTTGCAGGCTATTGGGGAGTGAACCAGCGGATGGAAGACCCCTCTCTCTGTCTCTCTCTCTGTCTGTAACTCTACTTCTCAAATACATAACTGAATCTTTTTGAAAAAGTGAACGAGGCACCTGTTCCCCCTCGGGCCGACAAGAGGGCGGTGCCCGCGGTGCCGGTAGCTGGTAGAGGGTGGGCTGCAGGGGCCGGCTCTGGAGGCGCAGCACGGCCAGTCTCCCCCGCGTCCCCTGCCTGTGCCCGTGACACCGCCTGCTGTGCCGAGGGCGTGGCCGCCCCGTCCCTGTCATCCTGGGCTCCCCAAAGCGGATACTTCCACTAGGTCTGGCGAGACAGAGGCAGCCGGCAGCCCCTGGGGGCGGAGCGTGAAGCAGGCGCCGCAGCTGTGGCAAACCCAAGTCTGCAGTTTGAGTCCTGGAACGTGGCCACGGCGGCGCCCCACGTGGGAGCAGTGTGGCTGCTCTGTGAGACTCGGGCGCTGCTTCAGGGGCGCAAAGCAGGAAAGCACGAGTGCACGTGGGGTCGTGGTAGAAGCATTTGGAATCTGGAGTCAGAACTCTGGTCACCTGCACCACTCCCCTGGCCATGCACCGCCCTGGCCTGCCTTTCTAACCCCCCACACACAAAGGCATCACCCGGGTCTGGGACCATGCAGTGGGCGGAGTCGGCGCTTCGCCGGCTCTGCCGGCTCTCCCGTCCAGAGGCACCTCCTGGGAGTAGTTATCACGGACCGGCAGAGAAACCAGTGGTCTCTGCATGCCTTCTGGTCTTTTCCTTTTATGAGCTGGACTTCGGTCTCATTTAGCACAACAAGGCCATCGGAAATGGCCGAGATGCCGTCACCGGGCCGGCGGACAGCTGTGTGCCCGTGTTTGTCTGGCATGCGCTTCCCGGATGGCGTCCCTCGCCCCACGTGTGTCTCGTGACGTCCACTCCTGCCCAGCCCTCTGCAGGAATCTTCCTCCTCATTGAAAGGGGTGACCGGATCCCAGCTCCGAGCCAGCAGGTGCTGGGGCCGCCTGACCTCACCGGGGGAAGCTCGGGGTTCTGTGGGTCTGGGGCAGGTGCCGCGCACCTGTGTGTGTTTTGTTTTAAACTTGGCTGCGTCACATCAGATAACCACTGAGCTGCACACCCTGCTGTGTCTTCCCATCTAAGACCCTGAGACCTGCATCCAGTTCTGAGCCCCGTCCTGCACCCCGACTCAGCCTGAGTGGCCGTCCTGTCCCTTGTCAGGGCCACCACCCCGGGAGACTGCCCCGCAGGTGCTGAGGCCAGTGTGCACCGTCTCATACGAGGTGCTGTGGGGACCCCAAGCCCTGAGTTTGCTGTAGACACAGGCGTTGTGAGAGAAGGGCTCAGGGGCCACACGCCAGGCTGCTGGCCGAGGGCGCTCACAGAGGCCCCCAGGAGATGGTGGCGCTGATGTCGGGGTAGCGGGGCTCGGCCCCGGGAACGCCGTGGTGAACCGTGAGCACGTTCCGGGAGGCTGAGGCGAGGGGAAGCCTCTGAAAACATGGAGGGGAGAAGGTTCCGGAAGCTTCTGGGATCCAGTCCCTGGGCCTTGGCGACCGAGCGGGGGGCTCCTGCTGACCGGTGGGGGGGCTCCTGCCGGGCGGGTGACTTGTCTGAGCTGCCACAGGTTTAGAAGATGTGAAAGATAGGCGTGGCGACAGGGCTCTCCCCGGGGACAGGCCGAGCCCAGACAGGCGCGCGTGCCCCGCGGTGCTCTCCTGCCGGGGTTTAGTCTGGGTCTGGCGAGAACCCTGCTGCCTTGGAGCTGGGGTGTCCTTGAGATCGTCACCTTTGGGTGCTTGGGGAGGGGCGTCCAGGAAGCGCACCCAGGAGCTGGGTGTGCGCAGAAGCCAGGTCTGCCCAGCACACAACAGACACTGTTGCTGCTCCCAATCCACGGGGAGAGGGAGGAGGCTGGGGAGGGCGCCCAGGGGTTCCCTGCCTGCTCCAGGCCCTGCCTCCAGCCACCTTTAGTCACTGGGGCCACGTCCTCCCGGGGGTCTGAGGCGAATCAAATGCCTCTGGGACAGCAAATGCACCACCCGCATCCACATGGAACTACACGCGTCCACACGGAACTGCACGCGTCCACACGGAACTGCACGCGTCCACACAGACCTGTACGCGTCCGCATGGAACTGCTCATGTCTACACGGAGCTGCAGCATCCACACGGAACTGCACATGTCCACACGGAGCTGCACACGTCCACATGGAGGTGCACCCATACACACAGAACTGCACACGACCGCATGGAACTGTACACATCCACACAGAGCTGCGTGCATCCACGTGGAACTGCTCATGTCCACACAGAGCCGCATGTCCACACGGTACACATGGAACTGCGTTCCTGGGTCTCTGCCCACTATGAGCCCTGTGTCCCTTCCCACCACAATGGCAGGGGGACCCACCTGCCCCCCCCCCCTCCGCTCTGAGCCTGGGAGCTGCACCCGCCTTCAGACGCCAGCACGGGGGACCAGGCGGGTGCTCCCTGGGCTCCTGTCCTGGCTCACTGAGCCTGCTGGGGCCGGGGGCCGGGGGCCGGGGGCCGGGGGCGAGCAGGGCAGGAGCGTGGGGGGGGGGGCTGCTACTCTCACAGGGCCGCCTTCATCTTTATTTTATTCTTTTAAAGGTGGAGCAATAGAGTTTCCATTGTGGGTTCACTGCCCGACAGGTGCAGCAGCCAGCGCTGGCCAGGCTGCCGCAGAGCCGCTGGGGCTTCAACCTGCTCTTACCCGCTGCGGGTGTCACAAGTGGTGGCTTAACCCCCCGTGCACCACGCCAGCCCCGAACCAGGGCCTAGTTTAGAAACTGTTTGACGCGTCTGAAACTGTACCTGGAAACCACTCACTGCTGTGTTTGGAATGAAAATGTCAAGTCCAAACCTAAAGACGGTTGCAGGCACAGCCTTGATCCAGTTCATGAAACACTGGTGTTTTACAAACCTTCCCAGCGGTTCCGGGGGTGAAGTGCCACTCTGTCCTGCCCAGCCCCGCACGCGGCTCCCGCTGCGCCGTGAAGCCGCCCCCCCGCCGTGTCCTGCGGCTGTGCCCTGTCCTCAGTGCTGGGGATGCGCGTGCCGTCCTCACGGCCTCAGTGTTCCATACCCGTGAGAGTCAGGGCTAGGGCAGGCGCTGCTGTCTGTGGCCGACGTGACCCCCTGTCCACGCGCACACAGCACGCTCGTGTTGGGACTTGGGTTCGCTTCACCCTCAGCGTGAGAGAACTGTGTCCCCTGCATTGTGGGGACAGCAGGAGGACCTGCAGATGTGTGTCTCAGGGTGGGGGCTGGCCCCAGGAAAGCACGGGGGTGCCTGTGGGGGAGGGTCCCGACCCTGAGGGGCAGGGCTGGCTCCAGGGGGCTGCAGGGCAGGAAGCTGCTCTCTGCGTTCCTGCAGGTGCACAGCCCTGCAGAGCAGAAACCAGGGTGTCCCGCTCTTGAACAGCGTGGGAGTCACTTTTCCAAACACAGCTCAGTACACGTCCTGGGGGATGCCTAAGTAATGGGTGTGTTATTAAATTGGGGGAACCCTAAGTATATTGCACAGTGCCCCCAAAATCCAGAAGTATTAAAAAGATAATACTAACTGCTTTAGGGATCTAGGGACAGTGCTGTGGTATGGGTAAAGCCGCCCCTGTGCACCGTGATCCGGCATCCCGTATGGACTCTGGTTCATGTCCCAGTGGCTCCACTTCTGATCCAGCTCTCTGCTATGGCCTGGGAAAGCAGCAGAGGATGGCCCAAGTCCTTGGGCCCCTGCACCCACGTGGGAGACCCGGAAGATGCTCCTGGCTTCCGCCTGGCTCAGCGCTGGCTCTTGCAGCCACCTGGGGAGTGAACCAGCACGTGGAAGATCTCCCTCTGTCTCTCTCTGTAACTCAAATAAATAAGTAAATATTTTTAAAAATAAATAATATTTAGGTATACAGAGCTTGATAAAAAAAATAACTCAGTACACAAAGGCGCTTCAAAAATTCGTAGAGGGGCAGGCATTGTGACATAGCGGGTCCAGCCGCAACTGCGACACTGGTGTCCTGTATGGGAGTGCCGGTTTGAGTCCCAACTGCTCTCCGCCTGTTCCGGCTTCCCACTGAAGGCAGCAGAAGGTGGCCCAGGCCCTGTGTCTCTGCCACCCACACGGGAGACACAGAGGGAGCTCCTGGCTCCTGGCTTCTCCTGGCCCAGCCCTGGCTGTTGAGGGCATGTAGGGAGTGAACCAGCTGATGGAAGGTTCTCTCTCTCTCTCTCTCTCTCCCTCTTTCTCTCTCTCTCCCTCTCCCTCTCTCTGTGTCACTCTGCCTTTCAAATAAATAAAAAATAAATAAATCTTTTATTAAAAAGTTCATGGAAAATTGAATTAAAGGAGAAATGTTAGTGCAAAAATTGAAATCTGCATGGTTTTTTGCATACATATTTTCCATGCATTTTTTGAAGAGCCCTCATGTTATTTGAAAACTTAAGAAGCCTAACACTTGGGTTAAATGTATTTACCTGTGTTTTCCAAACTTAGATGCCTTCTGCGTGCACAGAAAGTCCAAGAGGAGAGAGACCGATAGGCAAAGCAGAGAGAGTGTCTGCTTTCTCTTCGCCTTCTCTTGTTGTTGTTTAACTTGTACTCATTTGAATGTCAGAGGTTGGGGAGCGGCGGGGAGAGAATAAAAATGAATCAGTCCTGCGTCCACTGGTTCACTCCCAGATGCGCAGAAACACAAAGGCACGGCCAAACCAGGAGCCCGAGACTCCCTCCAGGGCGCCTATGGGTGGCAGGGACCCAAGGACCGAGCCGTGTCCTGCGGTCTCAAGGGTGCGCGTTGGCAGCCGCCAGCTGGAGTCAGCAGCGGAGCCGAGTCTTGAACCCAGGCACTGTTTGGCACCAGGTGAGCCAGGCAGCATCTTAGCTGCTGTGCCAAGCACCTGCCCTGTGCCTTCTCGTCACATTTGTTTTCAGATTTTTTTTTCAGCAGAAATTAAATAAAACTCCCGTAAGTCTCTCATTCGGACACTGGTATTGAAAGGGAGAAGAGCCGGAAGGAGCTGGGCAGAGCCGCAGCAGGACGGTGCCCAGGAGGCCTCTCTCGGTCTGCCCCTGGACCGGCAGGTGCCTGGGACATGGGATCCAGATTCTTTCATTCCGCAAACACGGAGAGAGCAGCTGCCTGTGCCGCTCAGTGCGGGTGCTGGGGACACAGTGGGAACCAGGCAGGCAGCGTTCTGCCCTGCTGGGCAATCTTGAAAATGAACAGCGGCTGGACAGAGCTCCGAGCGGAGCAGCAGGCAGGTGCTGGGACCCGCTGGGCGGACGGAGGCTCCGGGGAGGCGCCGTGGGAGGGCTGAGCCGCAGGGTTGGTGCTGTGCCGAGCACTCCCGGGGGAGCACTCTGCCGGCTCCTCCTGGGAGCGGAGGACTCTGGTTGCCAGGCAGCCGTGGCACGGGCAGCACGGGCGCTCTCACCCCGCTGTCCGCCAGCAGGCTCTCTGGGGCCAGTGCTGCGTGCCTGGCCGTGCTGTCTTCTTAATTGATTATCAGTCGATCAGTTTTTACATCGACAAAAGCTGTACACATTTATGGTGGCCCACGTGGTTTTTTTTTTTTTTTAAGATTTATTTATTTATTTGAAAGTCAGAGTTACACAGAGAGAGGAGAGGCAGAGAGAGAGAGAGAGAGAGGTCTTCCATTCACTGCCCAGATGGCTTCAACGGCCGGAGCTGCGCCAATCCAAAGCCAGGAGCCAGGAGCTTCTTCCAGGTCTCCCACGTGGGTGCAGGGGCCCAATCTCTTGGGCCATCCTCCACTGCTTTCCTGGGTCATAGCAGAGAGCTGGACAGGAAGTGGAGCAGCCAGGACTAGAACCGGTGCCTATATTGGATGCCGGCACTGCAGACCAGGGTGTTAACCCAGTGCGCCACAGCGTGGCCCCCCACGTGTTTTCATGTGTGTACATCGTGGAATGGCTGAAGCAAGCTGACTAACAGGCAGCGTCTCACATACGTAGCATTTTTCTGTGGTAAGAATGCTTAAAGTCCACGTGGTGGATTTTTCTAGAATGTCAGCCAAGTTACTGTGAGGTGCAGTGGAGCCCTTGAACCCACTCTGCTGTCTGATGGGAGAGCTGTACCCTCTGCCCCCGTCCCCCCCGGGGGTAGCCACCCTCCCTGCTTCCGTGACGTCAGCTGCTCTGCGCTCCGCACGTGCTCCCCAGGGGCTGTGTGCTCATCTCCCCCAGTGTGATCCTTCCAGGTTCGTCTGTGTTGTCCGAGTGACGGCTGCACTGGCTTGGGGATGAGCAGTGCCCTGCGGCGTGTCACCACGTGGATTGCGTTTCCTCCGGGTGGATACCCGCGAGACACGGCAGTTCCATCGTATTTTTTGAAGAGCCGCCGTACTGTTTTCCAGCCGTCGCGGCTCTGACACTCACGTGCCAGCTGCGCCCGGCCTCGCCGTTGCCCTGCGTCCTCACCGGCTCTTGTTACCATCCATCGCTTCGGTGCGAGGGCGAGGTGCCGGCTCACCGTGGCTTCAGTCCGCATCTCCCTGCCGACTCGTGATGCGAGAACTTCCTTCCTGTACCCCGTGGCCATGTGTGTGTCGTCTTTGGCTGTGCAGTGTGCTGACGTGTGATTCCCACCGTGTTCTCCGGCGGTCTCTGCTGCTGGTCTGCGTCTTTGTCCTCTTGTTCCCGGTCTCGCTGAGGGTTTGTCCAGGTCGTCTGTGCTCTCAGGAACCCCGCTCCCGGCCTCCTCAGCTCCCCAGCTCCGGCTGTCTCCCTGGTCTGTCGCATCTTCTCGCTCTGATCGCTGCTGTTTCCCTCTTTATCCCCGCTTCAGTGCGCGTCCCTCCCTGTTTCTGCTTCCTGTGGGTGTAACGTCGCGCGCTTGTCTCTCGGTACCGGCGGTCAGCTGCGTCTCACTTCCAGAGCTGCTCTGGCTGCGTCCTGCGGGCGGTCGTGTGTGGGGTTCCCAGGGTCACGGGTCTCACGCGTTTCAAAACTCCCTTTCAATTTCCTTCACCCATTGGTTGTTTGCCGTATGTTGCTCAATCTTTTTGTCAAGCGTCTGGAGTTCCTCCAGTTGCTGATTTCTAGTTTCCCACGGTTGTGTTTGGACGAGATACTTGATACGATTTCAGTGTTCGCAAAGGTGTTGAGCCTAGTTCCGTGGCCCAGCATCAGATCCATTCTGGAGAACGTCCTGTGTGTGCCCGAGCAGAGTGGGTGTTCCTGCTGTGGCTGGGAGGTTCCATGTCCATCTGACCGCTGCACGGGGGTCAGTGTTCCACCTGGATTCGGACATGGCAACAGAGTGGGCGCTGTGATGGGAGGAGGTGGCCCTCGGGGGAAGTCGCCGAGCACGAAGGCTGTGCCCCCGGGACTGAGATTGTGCCAGATGGTGGGCTGAAGGGAGTGGGTGGGCTGCTCCCTCTCCCGTGAGGAGACAGCAGCGAGGTGCCCACTGTGATCCCGGCCTGGGGCTTCCCAGCCTTTAGATTTGCAAAAATAAGTTTATGCTGTTTGGACGCCACCCAGTGTAAGGTGCTTTGTTACAGAAGCCTTAAGGGACGACGTCAGATGTCCGCTTACTGAGTTTCCATCCGGCTCGTCTCCGTTAGCTCGTCTCCGTCCGGCTCGTCTCCCTTAGCTCGTCTCCGCTAGCTCGTCTCCCTTAGCTCGTCTCCCTTAGCTCGTCTCCGCTAGCTCGTCTCCCTTAGCTCGTCTCCGCTAGCTCGTCTCCCTTAGCTCGTCTCCCTTAGCTCGTCTCCGCTAGCTCGTCTCCGCTAGCTCGTCTCCTGAAGCAGGATGCTGAAGTGCCCTCCTGTTGCTGTGTTGCAGTCTCTCCCCATGCAGGTCTCTTTATTAATATTTTTGCATTAGATACTTAGGCGCTCCAATGTTCGGCACCTATGTGTTTCTAATCATATAGCCTCTCGATGAATTAACTTTCCTGTCACTATATAGTAATCCTCGTCTCTTCTCACCATTTTTGACTTAAAGTGTATTTTATCTGACACAAGCATTTTGATTTGCATGGACTATGCATTTCTTTGCTTTCTATAGGTGTGTGTTAGGAAGGCTGAAGTCTCTCGTACACAGCATAGAATTCGACCCTGGGTTGTTTTTTTTCCTCTTAATTCATTCAGCTGGTCTGTGTCTTTTAACTGGGGAATTAATCCGTCGCATGTAAGGTGGCTGTTGGCAGGTAAGGGCTTAGCACTGCCGTTTGCTAGTTGTATTCTGTTTTCAAGGCTGCTCTCCTCCTGTCTCGCCGTCTTCCTTGTCCTGTCCGTGCCGTGCGTGATGTCTTGCTGCCTGCACTGTCTAGCCTGTGTGTGCGCAGTCAGAGAGGCACCGGCAGCCCTAAAGCGGCGCCGCGTCCCAGGCCCAGCCGGACTCGCGCTGGGAAAGTGCTGCCTGCGTCTGCTCCCGGGGCGTTGGCCTTGGAGCTGAGCCACACGGCGCCCTGACGGGGGCAGCTAGTGCGTGATCAGAGCGGGGACGTGATGCTGCCGGAGACGCGTGGGCAAGGGGGGATGGAGAGCGGGCTGCGTGCGGGGCTGGTGCAGGCTCACATCCCAGCCTCGCCTGGCCCGCCGTCCTCTGAGCTGTGGGCCCAGTGCCTCACGTCCCAGCCTCGCCTGGCCCGCTGTCCTCTGAGCTGTGGGCCCACTGGGAGGACTGCCGTGGCTGGAACGTCATGTGGCCACTGAACTCACGTCGCATCTTAAATCCCAGTCATCAGTTCATGGTAAAGAGGATGGAAACCTCATTTGGTTCTGGTGTCCAGAGGCTGGACCTCGTGGGCGGCCCTTGGGTCACTGGGGGTGTGTTCTCAGGAGGTGGGTGGTCCTTGGGTCACTGGGAGCATGTCCTCCGAAAGTGGGCAGTCCTTGGGTCACTGGGGGCGTGTCCTCAGAAGGTGGGTGGTCCTTGGGTCACTGGGGGCGTGTCCTCAGAAGGTGGGCGGTCCTTGGGTCACTGGGGGCGTGTCCTCGGAAGATGGTTCTTGAGAGAGGGTTGTCATGAAACCTGAGTTGGGCCCAGCCTTTCTACTTCCTGGCCCACCATGTGATTCTTCCTCTGTACACACTCGGCCTCTGACACCCGCCGTCCTCACAGAGGCCACACCACATCCAGCTGGCTTGGATTTGTACCCCCAACATCTCGGACTTGGACCCAACATCATGAGCTATGTACCCCTTTCCTATTTATAACTCAGTCACCTCAGATGTGCCGTTGTAGTCACAAAAAGCTAACATTGGTGCCAGGCACTGGGGCCGTTACCATCACTGCCGGAGGTGAGGAGCCCGGGGCACAGCAGGTGAGACAGGGGGAGTCTGGGCGCAGCAGGTGAGACAGGGGGAGCCCGGGGCACAGCAGGTGAGGCGGGGGGAGTCTGGGCGCAGCAGGTGAGGTGGGGGGAGTCCGGGG
>CM027407.1:3009019-3020142 GCA_015711505.1 Sylvilagus bachmani | reverse complement strand
GCTCAGCCTGGGACCAGGAGCTTCCTGGAGAGTCCCGGCCCCGGGAGTGAAGCTTTCACAGGGTCTTGGGGAGGAGAGTGGGGAGGCTGGGACCTGGGCTGCGCCTGCAGGGGCTCCCAGGCCCCTCCCCCAGCTCCGAGCGCCCAGCTCTGCCCAGAGCAGCCCCGCTGGTCCTGATGGCAACTGGGCGGGGCTGCGGGCGGGTGGTGGGCAGTGGGCTGTGGCCCTCGGCCTGCCCCGACCTTTGCCCAGCGGGCTCACCGCTGCCGTGGGCGGCCGCGTCCACGCTCAGGGAGCTGCTGGGAGCGCAGCGGGCAGCCGCCCGGCCACCCTCCCCTCCCCCGGCCTCCCCGGGGCCTCCCCTGGAAGTCGGGGCTCCGGCTCTCGGCGGCCCCTGCAGCCCCTCTCTCCCTGCAGGAGACGGGCAGCCGCCTGTCCAGCCTCGTCCCGATGCTCGTGCAGTTCTTCGTGCTGCAGTCCTACGGGCAGGCGCTGCACAGGTCCATGCTGCAGCTGCTGCACAACAAGGAGAACTGCGGCTGGCTGCTGAGAGAGCGCAGCGACACCAGCACCAAGAGGAGGTTCCTGAAGGAGCGGCTGGCGCGGCTGGCCCAGGCCCGGCGCCGGCTCGCCAAGTTCCCGGGCTGAGGGCTCTGCCAGCCGGGCTGCGGGCGCCCGGTCCCCGCCTCCCCGTGTGCTGCCTTCTGGAACCCGCGGCTCAGCTCAGAGCCATGTGGGGACGCCGGCGGCCTCTCCTCCTCTGTAATAAAGGCGTGTAGCCTCTGCCTCTGCCCGGTGCTGGGTTCTGGGACGGGGCCCCTGGAAGTGGCAGCGGAGGGGGCGGAGCCCGGGAGCAGGACCCTCACTCCTGCTGAGCCGGGCAGCAGCCCTGGTTCCCAGAGGCCCAGAGGCGGCGCCCTCTCCTGGCCGCCCTGGGCATCCCCCGCCCTCGCTCCTCGCTGGCACCTGCCTCAGGATGCTGCAGCAGCAGCGATGGTCAGCGGTGTCCCCTGTGGCCTGGGTTCAGCTTCGCCCCGTTACCCTGCCCCTGTGATGCGTAGAGGGTGCAGGGCGACGTGGCGTCTGCGCTCCTGGGAAGCGGTGGGCCCAGGGTTACCTGCCGGGTCCCGCCGAGCTACCCGGTCCTGTGCTGACCAGCCACCCCCAGGCAGAGTGCGCCATCCTTCCCCGTCCGTGTCCAGAGTGTGGAGGGTGCATGGAGGTGGCTCTGTGGCTCCTGTATGCCCAGGGCCTCGCTCAGGCCTGGGCACTGGGGGTCATCAGTGTGACGCCAGTCGCTGGAGCCTCCCAGGAACGCTCACGTGCAGAAGCCCCCGCGGGTCCCCAGGCGCTCAGCTGCCAGGCAGATCTTGTTCTTTCAAAACAGATTTATTTATCTGAGAGGCAGAGTCACAGAGAGGAAGAGACAGAGGGAGCCATCTCCCCTCCACTGGCTCACTCCCCAGATGGCCCCAACAGCCAGGCCCGGCCGGGTGAAGGCAGGAGCTCCGTCCGGGTCCCCCGTGGGGTGGGAGGGGGCAGACACTGGGGCCATCCTCCACTCCCTCCCAGGCGCCATAGCAGGGAGCTGGATCGGAAGTGGACAGTGGGACTCCATCCGGGGTTCACATGGGATGGGGGAGGGGTCACGGACGGCTGCACCCGCCCCACCACTGAGTCCTGGCGGAGATCTGCATCTCCCGAGTCAGCTCGCGGGCGGGGGAGGTGTTTTCCAACAGGGGATCTGTGTCCGAGGAGCGGTCAGTGCGCTGCTCTGTGCGTCCTCACTGCCCGCGTCCCGGCCCTGCGTCCTGCACGTGTGCCCCAGCTCCCAGGCTGTGTGGACGGGCACCCAGGATGGGCGCCCCACCAAGGCCACGGGGCCGCCTCTGCCCGCCCCCGGCCCCTCAGCACCCTGGTGTTGGGCGCCTGCCCTCTGCTGACAGTGTCGCCGTGTGCCAGGCCCCATGGTGGGAGGAGGCCAGAGAGGGGGTGCAGCCTCCTGGGAGTGACCTCCCACAGGCCCGGGCTCCGGTGCTGGGCGTGGCGCCCCCTGGCGGCCCCGGCGCACTGGTGTGAGCTGGGGCAGGAAGTGGTTGGCATCACCCTGGCCAGACAGGAAACGTGATGCCCGGGGCCTCACAGGAACCCGTGTCCCCGGGTGCAGCAGTGTCCACTCCCGACGTGGGCCACGGGAACATCACGGGGACATCACGGGGTCATCACAAGGACATCACAGGGCGTCATGGGGACAGAAAGGGGACGTCACGGCACATCACAGGGACCCGCCGTGTTGCAGGGCGCTGGGCTGCGGGCCGAGTGCTCGTCTCCCCTCACCGAGAGCTGCTCCTGTGTCTCCCGCCCAGCTGTGGAGGCCTTTGCTTCCGAGGGCCACGCACTGCGGCCCCCGCTGCCCCTGTGTGGCCGAGGGACGCAGGACAGAGCCAGGATTCTGTCCCAGCTCCTGCTGCACCGAGGAGCCAGCCCCAGGTTCTGGCTAGGAAGCCACTGAGGATGCGGCTCTGCACTGTGACCCTGCAGGACCCGGGAAGAAGAAACCTGGCAGGTGGACGTGACTCAGGGCTGGCCGACCCCAGGACAAGGCCCAGGCGGTAACAGCTGGGCGGGCAGGCCCATCGGGAGCACACATCCCAGGACTCGTGGTGCGCCCAGGGCCCAGCCAGAGGCCAATGAAGCCCCCGTGAGCCCGGATGGGAACGCACGCTGTGTTCCCGCATTCTCAGTCGGATCCTGGAGCTTAGGAAAGTGCAAAACTCGGTCATGATGGCGTGAGGAGGCACAGGGATCTTCCTGGCGCCAAGGTTTTAAAGCCGGCGCTCCCGTGCCGCACGCAGGTTCCCAGGGCCGCACCGCAGCCTGTGCGGGAGGTGATGCGCGCCGTGCTCCCACTGGGCCCAGACCACGGAGGTTTCTTGGTGACGCTGCGTGAGGGTCTGGGATCCGCGTGGAGGCTGAGGTAGTGACACTGGGAAGCCAGGCATCCCTGATTCCCGGCGCGGCCCCGGTTCCCATGTCGGCCGAGTAAGCATGCAGAGGTGTGGGCTCCCTGCTCTGAGGGCTCCGTCCCCAGCCCCCAGGGGCTCTGATGGTTCCAGAATGACAACCCTGGCACCCCAGGAAGGGCTGGTTCCTTTATTCCCCGTCACCTTCCGGGCTTGCCCAGAAGGCGGAAACTGACCAGCAGGAGGCCCCGTGCAGAGCCAGAGCACGGGCCATGCAGGCTCCCTCTCCTGCGCCTGCAGGGCCTGCTGGTCCACCCCCGGCTGCCCGCAGCCGAGAGTTCACAGGGGTTTGGGCATGGGCTGGGAAGAGCCTCAGGTGGCAGCCACGCCACCCACAATGCACTGGGCCCTGGACTCGGTCAGGGTGGGGAGGGGCCTGCAGCCCCCACAAAAGGGTGGAGAGGGGCGTCAGACTCCAGCACGGTTTAATGAAAAGGCAGGACGTGAGCTCATCCGCAGGTGCGTGGGGCGGGGGATGGAGAGTCGGCCCCTTACTGTCCCGCGGCACCTCAGGGGCAAAGGCTGGATTAGCTGTTTGCCTGCACAAAATGAAGAAAGAAACACCAGTTGCTTTCCTGGACTAAGAGACGCAGGAGGGGGCCTCTCCCTGCACTCCCAGGAGGCTCCTGCAAACCCAGGAAGCCGCTGACCAGCACGGGGGGGGGGTCTCCACCGCCCGGCATGGGGGCCAGGGCAGCTGCAGGCGGGGCCGCGCGAGCCGTGGCTTCTCTGGGAGTCCAGCCCTGCTGATGCCCCTGGAGTCTGGTTAGAGAGCGAGGCATGGGGCGGGCCCGGAGGAGGGGTACGTTACCCTCATCTGTTGGTAGATCCAGTCTGTGAACGCCGTCACGTTGCCGTACACCCCGGGTCTGTTAACTTTGGCACAGCCAGACCCCCAGCTCGTGTCCCCGATCAGCCACCAGATGTCATTCTTCAGAGTGACCAGAGGCCCGCCGCTGTCACCCTGGGGGACACACAGGTTACTGCAGCAGCGAGCCAGGGGCCGGGAGCGGTGGGCAGGGGTGGGGGTCTCAGGGTCCACCAGCAGGAGATGCTGTGGTTTCAGGTCATCACAGCACCTGTTCTGGGTCGGAGAAAGCCGCCCCTGCCCTGCGGGGTGCTGAAGCTGCTGCCCCCAAGGCGTCCCTCCCCGGGCTGTCCCTGCGCGGGCTCCTGGCACCCAACTTGACCCTGTAGTTACCTGGCAGGAGTCGATGGTCCCCTGCAGGTAGCCGGCACAGATCATGGAGGGTGTGATCAGGTTATTGTAGACGTATTTGCTGTTGCATTTCCAGGACTCGATCAGGGGCACCATGGCGGCATTCAGGAGGTCCGACGTCTTCCCTGGAGGGGGATGTGTGTGTGTGTGTGTCCAGCTGTCCGCGCTGCCCACGGACCCCACTCTGCCAGACCACAATGCCCCTGTGCACATGGCCGCATCCCACTGTCCTGGCTCCTTCCCACAGCCCAGGATGACATGGAGCCCAGCCTTGGACCCGGTTATCCTGACAGCTACAGGGCCCGTGTGGAAGGCAGCCCACGCTCAGCTCTCCCAGAACCCTCCTCATGTGCCCAACAGCTTCCCTCCTTCACAGCCCCTCCTCCCGGGACCACTCCCAGGGCACACAGAGCGCCTGGCCCCCCCCCCCATCCCAGGGCTGCCCGGCTCCTGGCTCCCGGAGGAGCTGCACCTGCTCTCTGCCTCTGCAGCTTCACTGCCCATCTAGCTCCGCCACCAGGGGCCCCTCCAGAACCACCAGGGGCCCCTCCAGAACCAGGCTTCCCTACTGCCTCGCTGACACTGGTGGCTGTATCCCCAGGGCACGCACCCTGCTCTTCAGAAGTTCCCAGTTTGGCCGCTGGTCTCTCTGTGACCCCAATCTGCCCCCAGACATCCACAGGGCCCGTGAGGTTTGTGGGACTCACTGGTCTGACCCTAACCTGGATGAGACCCCCCCAACACTTAATGTCCTCCATCATGGCTGACGGTGGCACCTGTTCCCCGAAAGCTGAGACGCCAGCACGCCCCCACCCCCAACAGCAGTCCACGTCACTGGGCCTTGCTTTGAAAGGTTCCGGAAGAAGGCCATAAGGAGTTTTAACAGGAGCCTTGGTAGCGCTAAGGCCTCCAACCCCCTACAAAAAGGACCCCTCACTTGGAGAGTGTTGTCTGAGAAGGCTGCAGATCCCAGCCAGGGGCCCCGCTCACCCGGGCAGGCCATCCCGGCCACAAGCCCATGCTCCCCATGTCTGTGGCCACCCCGCCACCTGCAGGGCCTGGTGAGCCTGCCAGGGCAGCTCTTGGTGACGAGACACGCCGCTGTGGCCGGCATTCCTACCACAAAGCCTGCGTTGATCTGATGGATGCCAGACAGGGCGGGCACGATTCTTCCCAGCCAGCAGACGGCAAGACTGAGACCTGGAGTACAGCACCAAGACTCCAACCCCGACCTCCCCCTGTGCTGTGCTCAGGGCACCGGGGGTCTCACCCTTCTCATAGGTAGCCCCCCACCCGGAAATCCAGCAGGGCTGCTCCGGCTCCAGCATCAGGCCTGGGTTGGGCAGACACACAGGGCGGACTCTGTCTGTTTGGGGAGGAGGAGAGGCGGTGAGCCAGTCGGTGGTCCCTGACGCCCCAGGCCACCGTGTCCACCCGGCCTCCTGGGAACCCGGATTCCACGACACCCCAAACTCTCGCCCTGCCAGGCCCTCCTTCCAACAGCCAAGAGGTCCCCTCCAGAAGCGGTGCTCCTTGCAATGGGGGTTCGGAGCCCGCTCTGCACCAGAGACCCACAGAGACCGCGTCCAGGAAGCACACACGGCCGAGGGCACTGGGCTTGCGCCCGCGAGGACCCCACGCTGGCTGGCATAGCAGGTGCTTCCCACCTGAAGACGGGGGTGGGGGGGGGCTCACTTCTCTATCTAGGTGAGGCTGGAACATGCCAGACCCCAGGGTGGACTCCATGAGGGCCAGATCAGAAGCTAAGGGGAGGCGTGTTGGTTTGGATTCTTTTAAAGCGGCTTGTTTCTTTACAAGTGACAGACCACGGGCTCAGCTGGAAAGCAGTTCTGGTTGTCACCGCTGGGGGGCTCTGCTGACAGGCCGCGGGTAGGGCCGGGGTGCTGCGGAGTGTTCCGGATGCAAGGGCAGGCCTCACCCGGGAGGAGCACCCAGCCCCAAGGGGCAGCCAAGAAAGGACTACTCCCACCCCTCCGGACGTGGCCACGTGCTGATGGCATCACCCCTGCGTGGGACAGCCGTGGCCCCGGGCCGCCCCCTCTGTGTCCCGTCCGCTCCCCAGGGCTCGGCCGCACGCACCGTTGAACGTCAGGGGCGTCTGCAACTTGATGAGAGCGATGTCGTTGTTCTTGGTCTTGGAGTCGTAGTTGGGGTGGGAAATCACTTTCTCAGCATGGTACCCGCTTTGGTAGAGCATGGAGGACTGGGACAGGAGCCCGGCAAACGCCATCCAGTAGCGGGCGCTGTTCAGAGGCCTGCGGGGCGGAGCACGCACAGGCTGGGCCGGGACCCCAGTTCCCAGGGGAGGGGGAGAAGGATGATGGGGGGGCTGGTCTTCCCCCTCCTCCCCTCAGCCCCACCACCGCCCTCCACGCTGAGGACCCCGCCCTCCTGCTGGCTTCTATGCAGCCCTCAGGGTCCCCCCCACCAGGTTTTTACCCCTTTTCCAGGATGTGTCTGTCCCCCTCATCCCCACACAGCCAGGGCATTTCCTGGCACACAGTAGGTGCTTAATAAATGTGTGCTTATGAACGGCCTCGGCACCATGGACCAATCAGGGCGCCCCCTTTCAGCCCTCCGAATCTGGGGGTGTGGCCTGAAGCCTCCGCCCCGCCCCCGCCCGCCTCACAGGTGCAGAGAGGCCCGGGCCAGCCAGGGTGGGCCTGGCTTAGGGCAAGACATCCAGCTGCTTCCCCCAAACAAGGCACCCGTTACAGAGAACAGGAGTGGGACAGAATCGTCCACAGAAGCCGGCGGTGAGCTCTGGCCTCCCCCTGCTCCCTGCCCAGCTGTGTGGCAGTGCGGGGGGGGGGACCCTGGCCTTTCACTGGGGACCCCAGAAAACCTCCCCTGAGACCACAGGGGCTTTCAGGACAGGTAGAACCGCAAGGCAGCACCTGAGCCCCGCCCCCAGCCAGGCAGGAGGGATGGGCGTGGCAAGTGCGCCGGCCCTCCCCGGGGGCGTGGCCAGCAGGCGCCACCTCCACCCGCCTTTTAGCCCCCAGGACACAGGAGCTTTGGAAGGTTGAGGACTGTACTGGCTCACGAGAGCGCGCCCCACGCCAGGAGCCGGCCCGCCCGCCCCAGACCCTGGCTTACTCTTCCAGGCAGTGGGCGGCCGTCACGATCCACTGGGGGGTGATGATGGAGCCTCCGCACACGTGCATGCCCTGCACGTGCAGGCTCACCTGCCAGGGCCAGTCTCCGGGGGCGGCGCTCGACCCGCCCACGATCCTGCCCTGCCTGCCGGGCGAGGTCACGCCGCACTCTGAGGGCAGCAAGAACAAGGCCCGAGCTCGCGTGGGCGGAGGCGGGGCTCCTCCCCGCCCGCCCACGGGCTCCCGGAGTGCGCGGTCACTGGTGCCCTCTGTCTGGGGCCAAGGACGCTCTCCTGTCCCCCAGGCCTCGGGAAACACCCCTCCCGGGCGGCGGGCACTCGCCAAGGCTTCCTGGGCACTCTGGGGTCTCCCAACGCCCAGGAAGGGATGAGAAGGCTCCGGGGCCCCCAGACGCTGAACAAGGAGCAAGAGGCAGGTGGGAGCGAGGGTGGGGATTGGCGGGAGGGGGGGGGGCCTGGTGCAGCTCTGCCAGTCCCCTCAGGCAGGAAGAGGGGCTGCCCCGGCAAGGCGGGGGGCCCGCGGCAGGGCACGGGTGGGCAGTTCTGAGAGCCCAGAGGCCCTGGGAGAGTGTACAGGGGCCCCGGCAGGGGAGGACCAGGACAGAGGCGGGGTGGGGTGGGGCTGGGGTGGGAGTCACTCCTGGGGAGCCTCGAGGGGGCTTCCATGAGCGCAGTGCACCCACAAACCAGCTGCCGCCTTCCCAGCTTCCTCCTGTCAGCTCTCACCTCTCCACCAGGTGAAAACCAGGGCCACGGGCCGGGCAGGCGCCCCGTGTACCCACAGCTACACGGACACCTTCTCAGTACCTTAGAAGCCTGGAGCCCAGCCTCGCGGGAAGTCACCGAGCCGGCTAGCTAGAGTCACCTCTTTACATGAGAAGCGGGGCTTCAGGACCGGGACCCCAGAGCAGGGGAAAGAACCCCCCGCCCCCTGCTTCTACGTGGTTTGGAGGCTAAGAGCAGCTTAAAGAGACCAGGGGACCAGGGTGCCCAGATCTGAGCCTCTGTCCAAGCCCCGGAGAGCAGCAGTCGGGGAAGTGGGCTCCAGGAGCTGTCCTGAGTCCAGGTGGCCGTGTCACAGGGCTGGGCCAGAGCCTGGATGTGCAGCTTCAAGTCCACAGGGCTGGGGCACATGCCCCACGCCAACTGCCTCCGGCTCTGGGTGACACAAAGGAGAAGGCCTCGGCCGTATCCTGGGCTGCCTCCTCCCAGGACGCTCTGGGACGGAGAGTTGCAGACGTCTAAGGCGCGTGGAACCCGGGGCCAGGGCCGCTACCCACAGCCCAGTGCTGCCCTCCTCTCCCCCCGAGAGACACAGGCGAAGCTTGCCGGGAGCGTCAGGGAGCACTTACCGATGCAGCGCAGGGACACCACGGCCTTGGAGGAGCAGGTGTCGCTGGGAAGAGGGGACACCCTGGTCACCAGCAGGAGAGGACGTGCCAGTGTCCCCTCTCCCTCCACCCAAGCCTGCACACGGACTCGGACCCCAGCGGTGGGGCCCCGGACAAGCCACTCAGCCTCTGGGCTGTTTCCCCATCAGCCAAAGGAGACAGCGATGCGGGCTGAACCCCCTTAACCTAAAAATCCAAAATCTTGGAATTGCCTGAGCAGAAGCCTTTTAGGTCGACAGCAGACGCGATGCAGTGGACACCTGGGAGTACTCCGAGAACTGCCCTCCGCGCCCGTGGAGGGGGCGGACCGAAACCTCAGTGAGCTTCAGCTCGGCAGGAGCCCCTCCCCCAGCCCCAGGAGCTCCCCTCCAGCACTCGCAAACACCCCACATCTGACCCATCTCCGGGGCCAGGCGTCTCGGATCGGGGTTCTCAACCTGCAGCCCAACTCGGAGCGGGGCGTGGGGGAAGCCCGCTGGCACGTCCCTTGTCGGCCTATGGAGACGCGTGATGAAGTTCATGGAAAATGGAATTAAACACGAAGTTTGTTTCGGTGTAAAAAAATAGAAATCTGCATACAAGAAGGCTTCAGAGCCTTCATGGCAACTGTGAATTGTGAAAAACCCATGCACGGATTTCAAAAATGCTTTTATCTTGTAAGATTATTTACTGCAAAGGCAGAGTGACAGAGAGAGAGGGAGAGAAGTCCATCCACTCCCCAAGTGGCTGCAGCGGCCGGGGCTGGGCCAAGCCTGCAGCTCCCCCTGGGTCTCCCGTGTGGGCGCAGGGGCCCGAGGATTTGGCCATCTTCCGCCGCTTTCCCAGGCGCATTGGCAGGGAGCTGGATTGGAAGCAGCGATCGGATGTTGGTTGCCAGCCTCAGAAGAGGCAGCGTAGCCCACTGAGCCACAACACGGGCCCCCTCGAAAATGTTTGAAAGCGGCCGGCGCCGCGGCTCACTAGGCTAATCCTCTGCCTGCAGTGCTGGCACCCCAGGTTCTAGTCCCAGTTGGGGCACCAGTTCTGTCCTGGTTGCTCCTCTTCCAGTCCAGCCCTCTGCTCTGCTGTGGCCCGGGAGTGCAGTGGAGGATGGACCAGGTCCTTGGGCCCTGCACCCCATGGGAGACCAGGAGAAGCACCTGGCTCCTGGCTTCAGATCGGCACAGCACACCGGCTGTTAGCAGCCATTTGGGGGGTGAACCAATGGAAGGAAGACCTTTCTCTCTGTCTCTTTCTCTGTCTCTCTCTCTCTCACTGTCTAACTCTGCCTGTCAAAAAATAAATACATAAAGAAAGAAAGAAAAAAAAAAGAAAATGTTTTAAAGCAAAAGAAACATATTTTAATTCCATTTTTGCATGAACTTTTAAAGTCCCTTTGTGATCGCAAGACTGAAAAATCATTGCTGTAGTTCTGTCAAGAAGTCGCTGGAACTTCTGGGAACACGAGACTTCTTGACACGTCTGCCACAGAAGCAGTCTGACCCATGAAGATGGCAGCGACTCATTTGGGGCCAAACTTCCCAGGTCCCAGATGAAGAAGAAACCCCAGTGCCTTCGTTCCCGCGGCTCATGACCCCGAAGCCTTGGGCAGGAGACGAGCAGCCCCTTGGCGTCCAGAACTGGCCCTGTACTGACCACTGCGGCTGTGCGTTCTGCTGACCACAACCCATCTCTCCCAGCATCAGCACCAGACCAGACCATGGGTGACAGAGGCAGAGCAAGACCCAGGGCAGCCCACTCCCGAATCAAGTCTGCGCTCACAGAGCCACAGTCTAATGCCCGGCTCTCCCATCCGGGCTGACCCCAGGGCTGGGCTGTCTCCACCCATCAGAGCTTCAGCTTGGCTTCATTCCAAGCGCTTTCTAGAAAAACAAAAAAGGCAGCCGATGCCAGGGTTACCCTGGCTTCCTGTTAGCATCCAGTCCTGAGCAGAGCCCTGCGTCCCGGGACGGCCCCCAGGTCGCCCACCACAAGTCCAGGTCGTAGACCAAGGCCTCCCTAACCTGCTCACCAGGAGGCCCCTGGGGCCCCATGATGACAGACAGGTGCATCCTGGCTGGGCTCGGGCGGGGGGCACTGACAACACCCAGCCGACATGTCCTTGCCCAGAGGGGATATTTTCCAAGCGTCCTCAGCAGCCACCAGGAGCCGGGGTGCAGCAGTTTTCCAGAGTGCGCCCCAAGACTCAGACATCGAAGCGCAGGTTGTGAAAGAGGAAAAGAAGCGCTCCCTCCACCGCCCCGCCCCCCAGACAGAATCTGCGTCCCAGACAATGACCTTCTCCTCTTTCCTCCAAACCTGGCAGCCGCCTTGTGAGTTCCCAAGGCTCTTGCCAAGGACCGCAGCCTCCC
>CM027407.1:2955224-3008919 GCA_015711505.1 Sylvilagus bachmani | reverse complement strand
GTCCCTGTCCCCTCCCGGCCACCTTCCCACGGACCAGGGACAGCAGGCTGCCGCAGAAGTCAGCCAGCAAGACCCTGCAGCCCGCGGCCACCAGGACTGCGAAGCTGTCGCCAGCCTCCCATGCACAGGCAGAGCGTTGGTGAGTTCACCCACCCCTAGGAGGCGCCAGGTGAGCAGGGAGATGTGGGACATCCACCTGAGGCTTGTGTGCAAAGGAGCCGCGTGTCCGTGACATCAAAAAGCATTCAGGTAGCAGCGATGCTCTTGCAAGCATCCTCCACACGCACTGGTCCCCCTCCTCCCCTACCAGCCAACAGTCACGTGACCTGTGGCCTCCGGGGGGCACACCTGGGCAGCCCGGGGTAACAGCTTCCAGGCACAGGAAACCTTTGCTGAACCCACCTTGCCCCTGACTCCAGACCCCAGACCCTGCCCACCCGTCGTGTGGCATCGTGTGACACTGCCTGTGCCGGCTGGGACAGAGGGGACCGGCCATCCCCGCTGCCTGACGGGTTCCCGGGAAGCCTGCTAAGTCCCGGCACTCCCAGGAAGAGCTGCTCAGCCCAGCAGGGACCCTGGGAATTCTGGATTGCTAGTGCAGTGCCCTGGTGTGGTGGGACCCTCTCTCAATGTCTGGAGAGAAAGAAATCTCCATTTTGCAGTGGCACCCGACTCCGGTGGGGCTCACGGCAGAGGCTGCGCAGGAATTGGCAAATCAACCTGTCTCCTCCCAAGGAACAAACCCAGAGCTGCTGCCAGCCACCTGCCCCAGTTCGATTCTAATCTCCCCTAGTGTGGAACAGCGGACCCAGCGCCGGGGACAGACGCCCGCGGGGCCCCCGCCGTCTCGGCCGGGTGTTTCCAGGGGAGGTACCTGTGGTAGAGCTTCTGGTACAGGTCGTGGTTGTTGGCACTGAGGTTCAGTTTCATGAAGCTGGTAGCCCCGCTGCTGTCTGCTATTCCGGAGCTAGTATAAAAACTCCTGGAAAAGACCGGAAACGTCCGTAAGCTAAGGGCTGAGCCGCCATCTCTTGTGCGATGGGATGGCTGGGAGGAGAGGGAAAACTCTTCGCACTTTGGAAAACAAAAGCACACGTTCAATGCAGCCTAGGGCTCAACCGCCCTTCTAGTCTGGGTTAGGACAAAGACAAGGAGATGGTGAGGATGTTAGCACCACCCCCACCCCCACCCCCATGCGCCCCGAATGTGCATTTCTCCAGCTAAGGGGCGACCTCCGGATCAAACAGAACTCCTCCTGCAAGCCAGTACACACCAGTGTACTTGGGGAAGTTGGTGGAAAAACAGAATGCGAAGATCAACTTATTTCGGTGCAAAACAGCCTGGGAATCCATGCAGGTTTTTTTTTTTTTTTTTTTTTTTTTTTTGACAGGCAGAGTGGACAGTGAGAGAGAGAGACAGAGAGAAAGGTCTTCCTTTTCCGTTGCTTCACCCTCCAATGGCCACCGCAGCTGGCGCACCGCGCTGATCCAATGGCAGGTGCCAGGTGCTTCTCCTGGTCTCCCATGGGGTGCAGGGCCCAAGCGCTTGGGCCATCCTCCACTGTACTCCCGGGCCACAGCAGAGAGCTGGCCTGGAAGAGGGGCAACCGAGACAGAATCCGGCGCCCCAACCGGGACTAGAACCCCGGGGTGCTGGCGCTGCAAGGCGGAGGACTAGCCTATTGAGCCGCGGCGCCGGCCCATGCACGGTTTTTCATTAGATGCATTTTCAAGGCAACTGTAAAAGACCCCAGAGAGCGGCCTGGTGGTGCACGGCAGCCACATGGGCCACGCCCATCGCTCAGTGTGCCTGTGGTTGTACGGGTGGAGCCCGACCCGACTCTGGCATTCAGCGACAGGCTCCATGGGGTGATCAGGCTAAGTTGTCGATTGAGTCCTGGTGGTTTTATAAAACGAGGAAGAGGCCAGAAGATGTACACGTGTGTGCTCCCTGTCTGACACCACGGCCGCTCTCCATGGCCTCGGCACCCTTCCAGGAAAAAGACCATCACCAGGTGTGGGCTCGTGACCTTGGGCCACCAGAACTTTGTTAATGGCAATAGCAAAGGAGCCGGGCGCTGGCCAGCAGTCACCGGCAAGCAGTGTTTTTGTAAATCTGATAAAGCCGTCCCTCCTCCCCACCCGGCTCAGAGGTCTTCAGGGGCTCCCCCACACAGCGGAAGCTGCACCTGCTGACGTCAGCCCAGCCCTCCCTCCTCACCTGCGGCTGCCCTGGCTAGGAAGTCCTGGGCCTCACTCAGACCTGGTGACCATGACTGGTGACCATGACCCTGGGCCTTCCACAGAGGCCGGGGAGCATCAGGGCTGGCTGGCGGCCTGGGTGTGTGTGTGGGGGGGGGGGGGCGTGCTCCTTAGGTGCTGGGGGAGAGAGCTGGGCAGGGCTCCGAGGGACAAGTGCTGGCTGCTGGTTGGGGGGTGAGCTTGTCCCCAGCTCCCAAGTGCCGGGGCTTCCAGGAGACGGGAGCACCGGGGCCGCGGGACCGTACTCACTGGTAGCCCATGTCCTTGCACGCCGCCCGCCCGTAGCTCTCGTTCCAGTCGTCTTGGCACACGGGGTGCCAGGACTTCCTCTGTGACGAGTACACCTGGAGGATGAAGTTTGGTCCGTAGAGGCGAACTGCGGGGAAGAGACACGCGTGTGAGCGGCACGCAGGTGTCCCGACCCTGCGGACACCACGGCTCGGGAGGCAGCGACGGAGCTTTGCTCGTGTCCAGGCACCAGCACACGCGAGGGGGCCAGGAAGCATCCCTCCCGGGCTCAGACGTGTGCTTCGTGCGAAAGGCTTGAAAACAGGGGACGGCCCATGGCGGGGGGGCAGCCCAGCGCCCACCAGAGAGGAACGAACAAGGATTCGTCACTCGCAGCACGGTGACGAACCCCGAAGACAGCGCTGGGCGACAGCAGCGACCCCGCCAGTGGGACCCGTCCACGGCGGGGTGTGCACAGGCAGAGGGGAGCGGCGGGTGCTCAGGACCGGTTGGGGAGGGAGGTGGTCGCTCAATGGGGTGACACTGGATATGGTGACAGCCCCACCTAGCAAAGCACACAAAACCCACTGAATTGCTACTGTCAAAGGATATGTGTTCTGGCTTGGGAATCGCACTCAATAAAGATGTCTCTACACTTGTGAGCCTGCTCCCCACTGATGGCCTGGGAGAGCAGTGGAAGGTGCCCAAGTCCTTGGGCCCCGCACCCACATGGGAGACCCAGAAGAAGCTCCTGGCTCCCGCCTGGCTCAGCCCTGGCTGTTGTGGCCATCTGCAGAGTGGACCAGCTGATGGATAATCTATCACTGCCTCTTGCCCTCTGTAAACTCTGACTTTCAAACAAATCTTTTTAAAAACTCGATAAGATATCAGGGCCGGTGCTGTGGCCTAACAGGTTAAGCTGCTGCCTGAAGTGCCAGCATCCCATATGGGCGCCGGTTCTAGCCCTGGCTGCTCCACTTCCCATCCAGTTCTCTGCTATGGCCTGGGAAAGCAGTGGAAGATGGCCCAAGTGCTTGGGCCCCTGCACCTGCATGGGAGACCTGGAAGAAGCTTCTGGCTCCTGGCTTCAGATCGGCACAGCTCCAGACGTTGCAGCCAACTGGGGAGTGAACCAGCAGATGGAAGACCTCTCTCTCGCGCGCGCGCTCTCTCTCTCTCTCTCTCTCTCTCTGCCTCTCCTTCTTTCTCTGTGTAACTTGGACTTTCAAATAAATAAATAGCTCTTAAAAAAACTAGAGAAGATAAAGGGTTTTTAAAAAGTGTTCTTTCAGCATGTGTTTGGAGCAAAAAGCTGACCCCTTCGTGTCCAAACCTCAGACCCTGGCCAGGTTCAAGGGACAGGCTGGGCCCTCCACGTTGCAGTCCCTCTCTCCCTGCAGGTAAGCAGAGCCCAGAGCTGGGACAGGTGTTGCTGGGTAACAGAACCCTGGACCACGCAGCGTGGCAGGGTCGCAGAGCGGGACCTGTGTAACCTGTCCATGCAGAGCCTCCTGAGTCCGTGGGAACAGCCTTGGAAATGGCATGGCATGGAGGAGAGCGGGTGGCTGAACGACGTGCTCAGCATGGCACTGCTTGTACCTAAAGCCCGCAGCACGCGCACAGCCCGGGGGGCACCCGAAACACCAAGGGAGGACCCGGCCATCCTCTACTCACACATGGCATCCACCTGCGACCCTGTCCCACTGGGCAGCCTGGCTGACGTCTCTGGGCCCCAGGGGGCAGGGAGCAGACAGGGGTCTGATTTCTTGTGCTTCTGTGCTGAGCGATCCCATGTACCATGCGTGAGCTGGCCACACAGTACACGAACAGACAAGCAAACGAGGCTGCAGCCAGGCCATGGAAGACCACGCAGCACCACAGAGAAACATGCTCTTATGTGTTGAAGACGGGGGAAGCTGAGGGACCCATTATGAAGTGGGAGGAGCCGGTTTGGAAAGACCACGTTCCGTAGAATCTCAGCTCCACACCCCAAAGAGGCAAAACTCTGGAAACAGCACAGGCTCCGTGGTTGCCAGGGGAGGGAGCGCAACGGACCTCCGGGCAGAATTCAGATGACGCTGCGATCAATGGTGGGCAAACAGCGTTCTGCATTGGGCAAAACCCATAACACTCTGCAACAGCGAGGGTGACTTCTAAGGGAAGCTGAGGATTTCGGTCAATAATCTCGCATTCAGTTGGCTCAGCCCTCAGCTGTACCCGGCGGGCGGCAATGGCTCGAGGCAGCAACACCAGGACGAGCCAGCACCACCCTCTCCACGTGCCGTAAACCTAAAGCCCCTCGAAGAGACAAAGCCCATTCCATTTTATAAAAGTCACTGAAATTAAGTACTCGTGTAGAGCTACAAATCGAACCGCCACCCTCGGGGTAAGGGAGACACCGCAACACTGGATTCGTGGCTTGTGGCTAATTTTCAGGATTTGGTCTTTCCCAGGCGCATGCAGGGAGACAGGAGAGCTGGTGAGACGGGCGCCAGAGAGGGGCCACGTCGTTTTTTGTTTGTTTGTTTGTTTTTTTGCTTTATCAAGGGATAACTGAAAATAAAAACTGTACATGTTTAATGCTTTGATGTCCATGTCCATCACGAAATGATCGCCAGTAGCAGCGAGGTTAACACAGCCACTGGCACCTGGTACGCGGACGGCTGGAGTCCAGTGCCGACGCCAGTCTCCCGCGGATGCGCCGCCAGGAGGCAGCAGGTGCTGGCTCAAGTCCTGGGGTCCCTGCCACTCACACGGGGAAGCCCCAGCTCCTGGCTTTGACCTGGCCCAGACCAAGCTGCCGTGGGCATCGGGGACTGAACCAGCACATGCGAGACTTCTCTCTTTCACTCACTTTGTCTTCCAAATAAATAGCCCTATTTAGAAATAAACACCGTGTTCTGGTGTTCTTGAACACAAGCACAGCCGTCCGCTCACGCAGTTAGCATTTTCTTCTTTTGCTTTGGTGGTGAGAACCCTGAACAGCAGCAGCCTTGGGAAGAATGCTCCACGCGTTCTTGAATGTTCTCCAGGGGATGCACGGTACCCGGGGTCAGCAGGTGCACTGGCCTCGCCACACAGGCCTGCTCTGGCCGGGTGCAGAACACACCCAGGATGCCATGATGCTGAGTGTGCGCGTGTGCACGTGTGATCCCACGTGAACCGCCGGCGTGGACGCGGGGTAAAGCTGAGTGGAGAAGGTCAGTGGGCCAGCGACGCTGCTCTGCGAACATTTCCTCCTGACCCGCTCACACCCCAGAGCCCAGCGTGTGACCCTGCGCCCACCAAGGGCAGGGACTCCAGGGTCAGCACGCCCACACGGCCACAGACAGAGGGACCCCCAGGGCGACCCTTGCAAACACTCTCTGCAAGAACACGGCTCCAGCAGCTGCCCTGGGGAACACGTGACTCGTGGGGACAGGCAGTGAACACACGCGTGTGTGTGTGTGTTCCATGTAATGCTGTGATACATATATGGTATGCGTGTGTAATGTGCAGTCTGTGTGTGTGGTGTGATGGATTGTGGTCTGTGTATGTGCTGTGTGACACACAATATGTGGTTTGGTACGTGGTATTTGCGTGTGGGCTGTGCGTGTGTGTATGTGGCATGTGTTTGCTGTGCAGTGTGTATGTGGTGGGTGGGTGGTGTGCAGTGCACATGTGTGATATGTGTGTGTGATGTACAGTGCACGTGAGGTGTGTGATACATACAGAACACATGTGTAACATGTGCATGTAACATGTGTGATACACGTGTGTGAGCAGATGATGAGATGAAATTTTCTCTCTCCAAACCTTTTATATGTCCTGGATTTTGACCTATTAATATATAGTATATAATATATAATTAATATATTATGTAATTTTATCACACATAATATACATGGTTTATTAATGCACAGTACATAATATGTAATGTAATTAACATATTATATAATTATGGTATATGCAATGGTTAATATATGATTATATCATTGTGATCATGTAACTATATATTAATTATATAGCATATTATATAATTGTAATGTTATAATTATATATAAATAGGCTTTATTATAGGTAATATTATCTATGATATGTTGCATATTTTATATACTGTTGTAATCATATAATATAATTAACGATTAAACTCACACAAACAAGAGGGAGACTCCAGGCCACACAGGGGTGTGAAAACCCTGCTGGGTTTAGGCTCCCGGGACCTCAGCCAGGCTCTGCTCCTCCCTGGGAGCTCGAGCTCCGCTTAGGGAAGGGGGGGGGCCCTCCAGTTAGGGAAGGGGGCGGAGCCAGAGCTCCAGTTAGGGAAGGGGGCGGAGCCGGAGCTCCAGTTAGGGAAGGGGGGGGCCCTCCAGTTAGGGAAGGGGGCGGAGCCAGAGCGCCAGTTAGGGAAGGGGGCGGAGCCGGAGCTCCAGTTAGGGAAGGGGGGGGCCCTCCAGTTAGGGAAGGGAGCGGAGCCAGAGCGCCAGTTAGGGAAGGGGGGTTGGAGCCGGAGCTCCAGTTAGGGAAGGGGGCGGAGCCGGAGCTCCAGTTAGGGAAGGGGGCGGAGCCAGAGCTCCAGTTAGGGAAGGGGCGGAGCCAGAGCGCCAGTTAGGGAAGGGGCGGAGCCAGAGCTCCAGTTAGGGAAGGGGGCGGAGCCGGAGCTCCAGTTAGGGAAGGGGGGGCCCTCCAGTTAGGGAAGGGGGCGGAGCCAGAACGCCAGTTAGGGAAGGGGGGTTGGAGCCGGAGCAAGGCGCTGGGCGCTGGGCGCTGGCGCTGGGCGGTGACTGAGCCGCGGGGGTGTGACTGCCCTCTGGGGAGCCGGAGGCAGCGGGGACGCGAACACGGGGTCCCGTGCCCCTCAGCGAGAAAGTACCAACCACGCGTCCCACCGGCAGCCGTGAGCTGGGGGCGAGGACGTTGGCTCCAAGGACGGCCGCGGGAGAAGGAAGATTCCTTCCCACGCATCTCAGCTGCGGGGTCTGCGGTGTCCATGGAGACCCCAAGGTCAGGCGTGCACCTGCTTCGCTGCCCCCTGGCGGCAGCTCTGAAGCCGCTACTGTGCAGAGTGTGAACGGGTCGGGCTGAGCCCACCGTCCTGGGACCAGGACCCGGCTGGGAAATCAGCCGACTCCTGGGGAAGAGGAAAGAAGAGAGAGGCACTCCTAGGAGGGGTGAGCCAGCTGCAGGCCAAGCGCAGAGCGCCCGGCTCACCACGGCACGGGCGCCCGGCGGCCCCCACCCTACACCAGAGCACAGGTGCCTGCGGGCGACCGCTCGGTGCCAGGGTGGATGAGGGGAGCCCGGCTCCCAGGCGAGGAGCCCGGGGCTGGGCATCCTCGGTACAGCTCTCAGCCTCAGTGTCACTTCGCCGCCCTGGCAGCCGCCTTCAAAAATTAACAGACAGCAGAACTAGAAATGCAATTAAAGCCACAATGAGGGGGGCTGCTGCCGGGGTGCAGCGGTTAAGCCGCCGCCTGTTATACTGACGGCTCACACAGGCACCAGTTCAAGTCCCGGCTGCTCCACTTCCACTCCAGCTCCCTACTAACGCTCCTGGGAGGGAAGCAGATGACGGCCAACATACTTGGGCCCCTGCAACCCACATGATGGGCATCCCAGGCTCCTGGCTTCGGCCTGACCCAGCCCTGGCCGTTGCAGCCATCTGGGGAGCGGACAAGTGGATGGACGATCTCTCTCTGTGTGTGTTTGTATCTCCTCTCTCTCTGTAACTCTGCCTTTCAAATAAATATTTTTTTTTTACAAAAACCCCACACCGAGGTATCACTAACACCTATCAGATGGGCTGTTATAAGAACATGGCGGGGACCTGGAGGAAGGGGAGCCCCTGCACAGCGCTGGCGGGAACGGAACCAGCGCAGACGTTATGGGGAGTAGCACGGGGACTCCTCTGAGAGCTACAAGTAGAATACGTGCGACCCAGGGCCCAGCGCTGAGCACACATCCAGAGGAGAGCACACTGGCCCCTCAGAGCCACCTGTACCCCAGGAGCTCCACCGCACATGTCCTGGCAGCCAAGCCACGCCAGCCACGTAAGCACCAGCAAACAGCAGGTGAAGGCAAGCAGGTGGTAGAGGTGGGAGGGAACTCGGCCCCCAGAAGAAGGGACTCCCCTGGCTGAGCCTGGAGGACCCGAGGGGGCTCGGAAGCAACCAGAGAGGCGACACGGCACGACGTCACCCGGACGTGGGAACCCGGAGAGCCGAAGCCCCAAGGCGGAGGTGGCGGGAGGCGCGTGTCGGCCAAGAGACACAACTGCTCATTAGGGGAACGAGTCCAGAGTGCGTGGTGCATCCGGGTGGCACCGCACGTCTGCCAGTTGCTGAGAGAGGAGGGTTCCCGTGTTCTCAGCACACACAGCAAAGGGAGCAGGTGACGTCATGGAGACGTTAACCGGCTCGATTCAATGGCAAAGCATCGCGCTGCACAACCAAGCACACAGTCTTCACCTGTCCATTAACCTAAATAACAGGAACTAATGGCAGCCAGTGGGAGCCCCCAGCTGCGACACAGGAGCCCCACCCAGCCTCCTGTGTGTGACGCTGGGTCAGGGAGCCAGGTCTCCAGGCAGGGGGCCCAGGGCCTCGCCGCCCCATCATTTCTGCCCCTCGCCCGGGGCCTCACTGACCCCTCATCCCCGCCCCACGCCCGGGGCCTCGCTTACCCCTCATCCCTGCCCCCCACCCAGGGCCTCGCTGACCCCTCATCCCCGCCCCCCACCCAGGGCCTCGCTGACCCCTCATCCCTGCCCCACGCCCGGGGCCTCGCTGACCCCTCATCCCCGCCCCACGCCCGGGACCTCGCTGACCCCTCATCCCCGCCCCACGCCCGGGACCTCGCTGACCCCTCATCCCTGCCCCCCACCCAGGGCCTCGCTGACCCCTCATCCCCGCCCCGCGTCGGGGGCCCAGCCACTCACCGCAGCGGTTCTCGTCCTCTCCATTGGGACAGTGTAGGATCCCGTCACACCACTGGGAGGTGCGGATGCAGATCCTCGAGGGGCCACACTCCATCCCTGAGCACCTGTCCTCCACTGGCAGAGGGGACAGGGAAGGAGATGTCCGTCAGCCTGAGGAGCCCAGGGGGCCTCGTGGGGCCCACCCAGAGCTCCCACACCTGCTCCCGAGCCCGCGATCAAGAGGGAACCAGTCTGCTTCTCTCTGATGGTAAGGGCAGCCCGTGTCTTCGCCAGCATCACCCGTCATCAGAATGAGGGCTGGGGAGGTGACTCCCATGAGGTCAAAGATGGACCCAAGTCTCTGGGCTGGGTGGCACACACCCCTCATCTGCCACACAGGACGCTCCAGGGCCAAGGACAAGGGGAACAGCAGGTGGTGAAGGAGGGGCCTGCGGGGCCCATACAGGTGTGCCCCCAGGCAAGGAGCTGTGCTTAGAGACCCCAGCTGCTGGGGAGGCTCTGCCTGCTTCTCCCGAGGCGTGTCAGCACTGCAGCCCCCAGGGTCGCCACCTACAGATCTGGAGGAAGCGTGCGTGCATGCGTGTGCGTGTGCGTGTGCGTGTGCGTGTGTGTGTGTGACAGCAAGGTCAGGGAGGAGCTCCCACCACACCACTGTTAAGTGAAAAGGAGGAAGAGGAGGCAGCTTGGGTGTGGAAGGGAGCAGCTGGGGGGGGGGAGGAGGTCTCTGCTCAGGGGAGCCCCGCCCAGGGGGTGGGGCCGGGGAGCCGTGGCTGGGGGGCTGCCCGGCTCCCGCACTTACAGAAGTTCCAGAGCAGGCCGATGACCAGCCCGGCCCCCACGAGGACGGCGCCCAGGGCTAAAGTGATGCACAGTGCCTTCTTAGCCTCTGCGGGAGAGAGGAGAACACAGGTGAGCTCGGGCTGTGCGGAGCTCACGCGCTCGCCTCCGACCCACCCTCCTCACCTCCAGGGGCGATGGGGCTCCGTCCGAGAAGCCCGGGCCAAGCAGCAAAACGCCCTGAAGATGCCGAAGCACTTGCACGCTCCAGCGTGGCCTCGTGGCCCTCAGCGTGACTGCACACGGACACCGGCCTGCGGCTGCGCAGAGCCGCCTCGGGCGAGGCCCCGTTCATCACCGAGAGACAAGGAGCTCCCGCGACCTGAGCCCTGCGCGCTCACCGACCGCAAAGTCGGAAACTGCTTTTATTATTGTTTTTAAAGAGGTATTTGAAAGTCAGAGTTACAGAGAGAGAGATGGAGGTCTTCCACCTGCTGGTTCACTCCCCAAATGCCTGCAATGGCCAGAGCTGGGCCAGGCCGAAGCCAGGAGCCTGGAACTCCATCCAGGTCCAAGCACTCGGGCCGCCCTCTGCTGCTTCCCCAGGTGCATTAACAGGAAGCTGGATGGGAAGTGGAGCAGCCAGGACTCGAACCAGCTCTCATACGGGCTGCCGGCCTCACAAGCGGCAACTTAACCAGCTGTGCCGAAGCTGGAAAATCTGAATGGAGCCTTTGCGGAGTAGGGGACTGGCTGTGAATTCTGCTAGGAGATCGTTAGCTCTTGCACTTAATTTTTTTTTTGACAGGCAGAGTTAGAGAGAGAGAAAGAGAGACAGAGAGAGAGGTCCTTCCATTGGTTCATCCCCCAAATGGCTGCTACAGCCGGCGTGCTGATCTGAAGCCAGGAGCCAGGTGCTTCTCCTGGTCTCCCATGGGGTGCAGGGCCCAAGCACTTGGGCCATCCTCCACTGCACTCCCGGGCCATAGCAGAGAGCTGGCCTGGAAGAGGGGCAACCGAGACAGAATCCGGCGCCCTGACCGGGACTAGAACCCGGGGTGCCGGCACCACAAGGCGGAGGATTAGCCTAGTGAGCTGCGGCGCCGGCAGCTCTTGCACTTAAAATGTGACTTAATTTTGGGCATATCTGAGAGGGCTCAGTCCCTCTGTCTCCACTAATCTTCAAGCTTTCTGGAGAACAAAAGCAGGAAGCGACGATCTGAGCCAACGCACAGGGAAACCAGACTCTTAAATAAATAAAAAAGGACGGGGACCGAGGCGATTGATTAACGTAAAATTGTGGCCGGGAGCAGAAAATCACCTCCCATGGTGGCCGCAAGTGTCAGTGACCCAGCGGTCAGGGAGCCCCCGCGGCTCCACAGGGAGCTGAGCGGCCCTGGCCAGTCAGCAAGGGGCGCTGTCACCAAGCTGCACTGGCCCACAGCCACGAGGCACATGTGGCTCTCGACAGTTCCGTGAACCAAAGTTGGACAGAACTAAAAAAAAGCAATGTGATCTGTGCCGGCGCTGTGGCTCACTAGGCTAATCCTCCGCCTTGCGGTGCCGGCACTCCGGGTTCTAGTCCTGGTCGGGGCGCCGGATTCTGTCCCGGTTGCCCCTCTTCCAGGCCAGCTCTCTGCTGTTGCCCGGGAGTGCAGTGGAGGATGGCCCAGGTGCTTGGGCCCTGCACCCCATGGGAGACCAGGAGAAGCACCGGGCTCCTGGCTTCGGATCAGCACGCCGGCTGTAGCGGCCATTGGAGGGTGAAGCAACGGCAAAGGAAGACCTTTCTCTCTGTCTCTCTCTCTCACTGTCCACTCTGCCTGAAGGAAGGAAGGAAGGAAGGAAGGAAGGAAGGAAGGAAGGAAGGAGAAGAAGATCACCGATTTTCTTTGCTCAAAACACACGGACGCGGCACCGCTGGCCAGAGCGTGAGCCGAACCTGCCTGGGGTCCGGAACGCAGCGCTGGATGCCACGGAGGCACCGCAGTCATCACACACCAGCCCGAGACCTGGGCCAAGGCGGGACAGTGGCCCCCCACGCCCCCAGCAGTCGCCACACTCCAGAGCTCCGGGGAGCGAGCTGGGAGGAGGGGTGTGTGCTGGCTGGGGCGCCCCTGGCAGACCCTCAGAGCCACGCCTCCTACCTCTCCAACCTCCCCAAGCTGCCCCAGGCTGAAGGTCGCTCGGGGACCCCAGCAACCCGCGGGGCCCACGGGCTTTGCCATTGCCGAAGACACTTTCCTCTCGGGCGGCTTCCCTGCGTGCCGGTTCACCATGATAGAGCAGCTTGGTCTAGTGCTGCCGACCCCTGTTAGGACGCCTGCATCCCACATCGGAGCCCCCAGCTCCAGCTCCAGCTCCAGCTCCCTGCTAACACACACGGGGGAGGCCCAGGCAGCCGCGTGCCGCTACCCAGGGGGGAGACTTGGACGGAGCCCCAGCTCCAGGCGTTGGCTCCTCTGTCAACACAAGCATGTGGAGAGTGGACCAGCAGCTGGGAGCCCTCCGGCCACCTCTCTCCCTCTCTCTCTCTCTCTCTCTCTCTGCCTCTCAAATTAAAAAATTGAAATGTATGTGGAAAATGCAATTAAGACATAAACATTTTAAAAATGAACTTTATCAAAAGATAGTAACTTGCCCGGTGAGTTCACGGCTATTCAATTAGATCTCCGTGGCCTCCCAGGCGGAGCGTGGGTGCAACAGGAAGTCCCGTTTTACCTCGGGTGGCCGGGCACGTGCCCTCTGTAACGGGTGTGTGCTCAGCACACGCTCCCCGCCCCGCTTGCAGAGGCTGCGGCGCGGTTAAACCGGAACCCACTGCTCGTTCACCTCCCTCAGCGCCAATCAGGACTCTGCTGACTCAGCCTCACCCTCTCCAGCGTCAACCCTGGCATCACAGACCGTGAGCCTAACATGCACACGTGTGCTCCAGGTGTGTGCACGTGTGTGCTCCTATGTGCGTGTGCACTCTCCTGTGTGAACATGTGTGAGCTCTCACGTGCGCACACACGTGCGTGTGCACTCTCCTGTGTATGCATATATGTGTTCTCTCATGTGTGCACGCATGTGCATGCGTTCTCGTGTGTGCACATATTTGCACGCGTGTTCTCCTGTGTGTACATGTGTGCTCCCCTTTGTGCATATATGTGCGTGTGTTCTCATGTGTGTATACATGTTTGCATGTGTGCTCTCCGGTGTGTACATGTGTGTGTGCTCTCCTGTGTGTGCACATATGTACAGAGTCCTTTCAAAGTTCATCAAAAAATGGAAATGGAAGATGTTCCTTTTGGTGCAAAAATATTGAAATCCATGCATAACTTTTTCATAATAAGCACTTTCCATGTACTTTTTAAAGACCCCTCATAGTCACGGACTTCACGATCTTCCAGGCCAAAACAAACTTATCCTTTAATTCCACTCTCCACAGACTTTTTTTGAGCGCCCTTGTCTTACACACCAGTAACTCATTCTTGAAATCCACGCCAAGGAGAATTCAATGCCATTGCTAAGTTATGTGCAGGTTTGCAATGCAAATCACTCCCGCGAGCGCAGTTGCCCACTGGGCAGGGACATTTCCCCAGGGAGAGGACGACGGCTGGCGGTCAGGGCGGGGGCCACCCTCTGGGGGAGCTGACCCTTGGCTTATGGCCTCTGACCTCTCTCGGGCGCAGTCCCAGCTTCCCTGACCACCTTCTCCACCGTGAGGGACCAAGGCCAGGATCGCCGCACCCCGGCGCTTCCCGACATGTTAGCCGACGAGTCACGGCAGTGGGGGCGTCTTGTGCGTGGCTGGGTGGTTAGCAGCATCCCCGGCTCCACCCAGGAGACTCCACCAGTGTCCCCTGCCCACTTAAACAACCCGGCTGTCTCCGGACACTGCCAGTTGTCCCTGGGCTCAGAGGTCTGCACCTGCCCCACTGCCACCAGACAGGCGCTGAGGCCAGCGCAGGTGCTCGCCTGGGCAGAGGGGACGGGGGTGGGAGGGAGAGAGAGCGGATCCGGGGAGGCGGGCAGGGTGGCCACGAAGCAGTGCCCAGGAGGGGCGCAAAGCGTGGAAGGGCCACCCGTGGCAGAGGGAGGGAGGGAGGGAGGGAGGGATTCGCAGGGCGGATGCGCAGCGTGGCCGTGCCTGGCAGGCGAGACAGGGCTGCTGGTGGGACAAGCTACTCCACGACGGTGGGCACACGGAACCCACTTTCTTACTTCCCTTCAGCTGCGCGCGTTTGCAGGCTCAGGCGCCCATTTCCCAAAGCGCAGCCGCTCTGCCGTGGCAGCGTTCGCACGGCCTCTGCTGTGCTGCTCCGCTCGGCATCACAGCCGGGAGCGGGCACAGGGAAGGCATCCGGAGAGACGCGAGGCCAAGAGGCGGCACCCGAGGCGGCAGTGGTTCGCAGGGGAAACCCAGCCCCACGGCCGCTCCCTGAACACGGGCCGCGGCCGGGCTCACCACATGCTCAAGAGGAACCAGCCGTCACCCGGAGAGGCAGGCAGCACGGAGACACCCACGGAGCACGCGCGCCACGGCCCAGGCCAGAGGGCACGGAAGGCGAGGGTGTCTGGAGGCCAGACCCGGCGGCCGGAGGAGGGACAGGCAGGCGAGGACAGGCCGGCCCCCGCGGACAACCCAGGGAGCCATCGTAAAAGGGCGCTTACTTGGGGTGCAGCTTGTGCCCGACCGGGAGCTGGGCTGCCCATGCACAGCGGGCGTGGTGGCCTGCGTCACGACCCTCGGGGTGTACTGCGGGACCGGGGACGGATAGTACTGTGCCGGGTACACTGCGTAGACATGGGGGGCCACAGGGGGCTGGCGGGCGTAGAGGTTTTCTGGTTGGTAGCCATGGTTTTCGTAGTAGGGTCCGACACCCGGGGATAACCCCTGCAAAGAGAAGAGAAGGCAGAGCAGTGAGGCCCCGCCCCCCCTGCACGCGCACCCTGAGGAGGCACGGGCAGCACCGCCCCGCCGGCCTCCCGGGGTCCAGGCTCACGTCACACGGCCGGGCTGCCGGCATCAAAACCAGCCGGAATTGCCAGCTGTCAGCATGCTCGCTTTCTTGCTGTTCATACAAGTGGCTGGCACTGGGGCTCAGCGAAAAGGAAAGACAGAGACAGGCTTCCGTGCAGTGCTGAGCCACTGTCCCGTACCAGGGAGCCTGGACCCACTCCTGACTCCCCTGCCTGCCGAGGCCCACCCTGGAAGGCAGCAGGCGGGCTCAAGCATGTGGGTCCCCGTCACCCATGTGAGAGACCTGGTGGAGTGCTGGGCTCCTGGCTTCAGCCCAGCCCAATTCCAGCTGTCGGTCATCTGGGACTCTCTCTCTCCCTCTCTCTCTCTCTCTCTCTCTCTCTCTCTCTCTCTCTCCTCTCTCTCTCTCTGTCTGGCGCTCTCTCTCTCTCTCTGGCTCCTCTCTCTCTCTCTCTCTCTCTCTCTCTGGCTCCTCTCTCTCTCTCTCTCTCTCTCTGTCTGGCTCTCTCCCCCACCCCCGTGTGTGTGTGTGTGTGTGTGTGTGTGTGTGTGTCTTGCTCTTCTTTTCAAACGCATAAAAATAGAGTAGAATAAAATAAAATAAGGGAAAAAAACATGCAGAATTCTGGGGTTACAACCCACTGAGACAGTGCCTCACATCCAAGTCTTCCCTCGAGAACAAAGGTGCAAACTTCCGGAGTAGCAAAGCCGGAATCGCAGTGACAATGACCACAGCTGGTATCTGAGGACCCACTTGCTACAGGGTCTCCGGTGCACAGTCTTCTGGAAACCTGACCATTAACCCAAGACCAGTTCAGGCACAATTAAAACACCCACTCTGCACAGTTGAAACGGTTAAGGAATTTGCTTAAAAAGCACACTCAGGGCCCAGTGCTGCAGCACACGCGGTTAAGCCACAGCCCGCAGCGCCGGCATCCCAGATGGGCGCTGGTTGGAGTCCCGGCTGCTCCACTTCCGATCCAGCTTCCTGCAGGTGTGCCTGGGAAAGCAGCAGAGGACGGCCCATGTCTGGGTTCCTGCACACACGTGGGTGGAGCTCCTGGCTCTGGCTTCAGCCTGGCCCAGCCCTGGTCACTGCTGCCGTTTGGGGAGTGAACCACACATGGAAGATTCTCTCTCTCTGTCTGGCCTGGATACTGTGGGCCTTTGAGGAGTGAACCAGTGGATGAAGACCTTGCCCTCTGTTTGTACATCATTCTCTCAAACAAAGAAAAATCTTTAAAAATAAATAAGTGAAGAGGGCACCCAAGATGGGACATCCGTGGGAGCGCTGGCCTCCGTGGAACCATCAAGAAGCCTGCCACGGCCCCCCGCGTGGGCGGCACCCAGCAATGGGCAGGGGTTCCCGCGCCATGGATTTGAACTTAAAAAAAAGATCCATTGAAAACTAAGTGTCAGTTATGGAAAACCATAAATGTACACGGAGGCATTTCAAAAGTCCACGGGAAATGAAAAGACGCTTTGGTGCCCAAACACTGAAATCCATGCATTGGAGGAAGCACCACAAAGTTCAGGAAAGATGCATCTTGCAACAACACTGTGCGTGCGTGTCTTCCCTGAGGATCTAGGGAGCCTTGTTCCTAATGATAACCTCTGCTAAAGACTCCTTGCAGGTACACGGTGAATGGGTCTCGGACAGGTGCGTGGCACGGTGGTCCAAGTGCCAGTTAGGACGCCTGGGTTCTAGTCTCGGCTCCACTTCCAGTTCCAGCCTCCTGGTAACACAGACACAGCAGAGGACGGCTCAAGTCCCCGGGTCCCACGCACAGACGTGTGAGAGCAGGACTGAACGCTCGGCCCCTGCTTTCAACCTGGCCCAGGCTTGGCCGTGGTGAACCAGCAGGTGGGAGATCTCTCTCTCTCCCTCTCCCTCTTTCTCTCCCTCTCTCTCTCTTTGGCTCTCTATGCCTCTGTCTCTTCGCCTTTCAAAGAAATTCAATAAATAAGTAAATAGTTTTGAAAATAAGTCTTGGCCAGTTGCGACAGGGAGCAGAGTTTGTCTCCGGGAGGTGGGCTCCAGGGAAGGAGAGTGCCCAGTGCCTCATTCAAGTCTGGCTTTCCCCAAGTTATCGGGAAGCTGGGCTCTGTTGGCACCCCTCATGAGCTCTCTTCCCTGGGACTCGGTCCCTCTTACGGCCACCCTGCTTCTCTTTGTCCCTGGCTGTCACCCCCGCCCTCCCCCTACTCCCAAGCAGGACGCCGTCCACCTCCACCAACAGCAATTGGTCCCTGACCCCCTGTGCAGCTGTGGTGCGGCTGCTCCCCGGGCTCACTGCTCCCCGAGGGGTCCTCACCCACATCCACCCTGCCCGGGCATTTGCGACACGCGCCTAGAGAAGTGCCGACCCACACGGGCTGCTGGGAACAACCAAAGGAACACAAGAAGCCGAGGCAGACAGGTAATAATTAACCACTTACTGAGTTTAAAGCCATCCTGCTCTTATCAGCAGCATCAGGTAAGGGAGGTATGCCGGCTGTTCAAGATGACCTGGGAGAAAGAATTACAAGACTGTAATATTTCCATGCGGTTGAGTTTTCAGAAGAGCAATCAAGAATGAACTGGAAGATTCTAGGTGAAAGTTACCTCTCACCGGGACCAAGTAGTGCAGGTTTGCCCTTGACCTTCACACACACACACACACACACACACACACACCCCCGCCTTGTACACCTAAGCGGGTCGCAACTCTGCCGTGCTGGAAATGTCATGAAAAGGCAAGTTTATGCAGGTGCAAAAAAAATCTCGAAAGCCACGCACACTTTTTCAGAGTACACATTTCCGTGAACGTGTTGTAGTTCCTACACAGGCATGGATTTCCCTGAGTTCAAAGCAGAAGCCCCCGCGGGTGCCGACTTGCCGTGCGGTGGGGAGTGGGGTGCGGTCGTAACTGCTGTGGCCAGGAGAGCCTCACCTTGAAGGAGGGTCTGTCCACACCACCTGGAAGGGGCTCCTAGCCCTGCCCGAGCTCGGCCTCCAAGCCCTGCTACACCCACAGGCTCACATCTGGGTGCTGTGCCATCCACCCCCACGTTGGATGCAGCTGCCCAAAGAACAGAAACGCCCCGAGCACCACCACCAGGGGAACGTCCAACCCCGCCAAGTTCAAGGTAAAGGCAGGCCCAAGGGGCAGCACCCCTCCAACAGGTGTCACTGGGCAAGTGGCGGAACCTTCCAGAAGCCTCAGGTTCCTCAGCTGACACCCAGACAGGGTCGCCAACACCGTTTCCAGCAGTTGAAGATCCAGCGAGAGCGTGAAAGAGGAGCAGCAGGTGCGCGGGTGCCCTGCCCCCACCCGGGCAGAACCTCACACAACCGTGTGTGTGTGTGTGTGTGTGTGTGTGTGTGTGTGTGTGGCAACTGGCGCCAGCAGGCCGCGTGGCGCTGGACAGCACAGACAGGTCCCGCTGGGCTTTTTAGAGAAAGTCGTCTGGAATTTTCCCCATTGTTAATAGCCATAAATGTCTAAAAAATGCTAAAGAACACACCCATACCTGCTGCATCTACCCCCTCAAATCCAGGAGAGAAATCCAGGGCCAAGCACTTTGACCTTGTCCAAGACGAATGCTCGGCCTGCGTGGGGCCGCCTGTGCGTGGCTAACAGAATCCACAGACACAGCCACGGAGACGCTTCACGGCAGAGCCTCGGCCCTAGCATCGCTCGGACAGAGAGGCTCTGTTTTGCCGACCTCTCTCTGGCTCCAGGACCTTCCAGCCCTGTGTGCACGTCCTCGTAAAATCTCGCCCCTCAACAACTCTGCCTGGCAGTTGGGCGAGACCCCCTCCCCATACTCACCACCCCGTGCACCCGGTCTGATCAGGTTCCTGGTCCTGCTCTGCCCTGCAGGCCGCCTTCAGGGGGCATCCTGCTGGGTCGGTTCAGCCACTGTATCCTCCCACTGTTTTCCATCACTGAGGGACCCCAGCCCTGCTGCTCAGATGCAAATCCCCATTTGCCTGCTGGCCTATGCAGAGGGCGGCCCAATCCCCGGCCCCCTGCGGTGGTCTCTGCCAAGGGAGGGGCTCTGACCCCTCCCACTGGGCTTGAAATGACCAAGGACTATTTCAAGAGAAGGTAGGTCGTGGAGACCACCAGCCACACGGCCATCTCCCCACGGTGGGGCAAGAGCCTGGGGCGCTGTGGGCTTTGGTGCTGGCCAGAACTCTGCCGTCTGCACGAGCCTGGCACACAGGAGGCGCCCGGCACTCAGTAGGTGCCGAACAGCGGCAAGCGGCATGGCATCACGGAGGGGCTCACGGCCTCCAGGACTGGAGTCCGGCTCCGAAGCCGGGAGCGGCCACCCCGCCGCGGTGACCTGGGGCTGCGGGGCCTCGGGGCCCTCATCTGCAGGTGCAGCCCCCACAGCACTGCCGGGGACAGCAAGGGAGCCGAGGCCAGCGGGGCGCTAGTGCCCAGCACTGACAGTGATGCAGTCGCATGAGAGTAATCCTGAGGCTGACAAATGCTCAACCACCTGCTGGGAGAGGGGGCTGTTTAGAGGTATGTGCCGATTTGCAAATGTCCACCGGCTCCCAGGGCTCTCCAGAGACAAACGCCTTCCCACCTCCTAAGCGAAGCACCAAACAAACGACCTTACAAAGCCAGCAGCCCGCCATGAGTCGAATCGTGAGCAAGCCCCCTCCGCTTGGGAACCCCGCCCTGAGCAGCTCTGGAATGATGCGCCGGATCGCTCGTGTGCTCTTCGTGTACAGGAAAAACAGAAGAGCCCAGTTCTGCTAAGACCTCCGCGATCCGGGGCAGGTGTGCCATGCCGCTTGGCGTGGCCACACCCACACAGAGCGCCTGGGTTCGAGTCCTGACCCAGCTCCAGACCCCAGCTTCCTGCTAAGCGGCACCCGGAGAGGCAGCCAGGGATGGCTCAAGCCCAGATGGGAGTTCCTGGCCCAGCTGCGGCTGCTGCAGGGAGTGAAACAGAAGATAGGAGATCCGGCCGTCTCTGTGCAGCGTGTGTGTGTGTGTGTGTGTGTGTGTGTGTGACTTGCAAATACAAATGAAATACTTTTTTTTAAAGTTTTTAAGTTTCAAGATATTTTAAAGATTAAAAAAGCCTTTCTGGGCTCAGGGTGGCGCAGGCGGGAGGGCTCCCCACTCACAACGCACCGCCTGAAGCCTTTAAACCCAGGCAATGCTACCACCAGGTAGGGGGGGCTCGAGGGCATGGCACCCACACCCCGAATCCCACAGCCCAGTCTCGGAAGCAGCAAGGACCCCGATACCTTCCCCAGAGCACGCCCACGGTCCCGAGCCCGCGTTCTCACCCTCGGGTTTCCCTGCTCCCGGCCACAGCGCTAAGCCCGCTCACCGGGTCCGGCTGGGATTTCAGGAAATGAAGATTTGATCCCCTGGCGGCTTTCCCAGGTTAGCCGCCCTCTGAAAGCAGCGAGGAATCCGTGCTCAAATCCACGCTTGCTATTCATTCAAGATCCCGAACTGTGAGACGCAGACAGGAAAGGCGGGGGCACCGGGAGCCGGCCCCAGGGAGCAGGGCCCTCCCAGGACACCCCTCGCTCGTCCAGCCGTGCCCCGCCCAGACAGCAGGTGCCCAGGCCGGCAGGACCGCGAGAAGACAGAGCTGTGTGATCTGCAACAGCACAGGCCGCGGGCGAGGCCCCGCGGGGTCACATCCGAAGGCGGAAGTGTCCAGAGATGAAGGCAGCCCCTCTCATCTTCAAGACGGGTATTTCCGGGGTTGGCGCTGTGGTGTAGTGGGTAAAGCCACCGCCTGCAGTGCCCGCATCCCACATGGGCGCCAGTCCTGGCTGCTCCACTTCCTGCTAATGCACCTGGGAAAGCAGTGGAGGATGGCCCAAGTCCTTGGGCCCCTGCACCCGCATGGGAGACCCGGAGGAAGCTCCTGGCTCCTGGCTTTGGATTGGCCCAGCGTCAGCCATTGCGGCCCTTTGGGGAGTGAACCAGCGGAGGGAAGACCTCTGTCTCTGTCTCTCTCCCTCTTTGTAACTCCGCCTTTCAGATAAATAAATAATTTTTTAAAAGGGCCATTTCCACGCCCTCACGAGGTCGTCAGCTGCATCAGCTAGTTTCTGAAAGCAGCAAGATCCACAGGAGGAGACGAGAGACAGCTCCCTTTGGTGGTCGTCCCTTCCTGTCACTCAAAGGACCCGGATGGTCGGTCCCGGTACTTTGGGGCACTGTCCTTCCAATTGCAAACAGCAAACGTGGCTGACACCGCGAGCCCTCCCGAGCGGCCGCCGGCTCCTCCCCGGCACAGGCACTGAGTGTCCTCCCATCACAGCTGCGCTCACTTGCTCGCGGTCCACTGGGGGCAGTCCTTTCTTTGCATAGTGAACCGTGCCCGGCTGCACGAGGCACAGGGACGACCATGGGGGTAGGTGTGCACCCCAGGGCACGGCGACATGTCTCCCACCCAAGAGCAGTTTCTGCTGGCAGTGTGAGGATGACCAGGCTGGATCCCAGAGCTGGCCCTGGGGCAGAGCAGGTCGGGCCACTACCTGTGACACCAGCACCCCGGAGGCCAGAGCACCGGCTGGGATCCGGGTGCCTTGTCTGAGCACAGCAGTGCCAGGCACGCCTGCCCGAGGCACAACAGACAGGACAGACCCTGGAGCCGAAATCACCGTGCTGGAAGCCCCTCCCACAGGGGGCGCCCCGCCTCCCCGGGGGCGATGCACCGGGACGTGGACGGTCGCGAACGGTGGCCATGGACGGCAGCAACAGTGACCGAGAGGCACTGCTTGTCCTGCGCGCGTTCCTGCCACTCGGTTCCAAGGAGGTGACACACCATCCCGGGGAAGGAATGGGGTTGAGCCCCTTTTTTCTCTTTCTTCCAGTCTAATTTTGCACCGCACAAAAACAGTGTTCAAGGATTTTTTTTGAGTTCCAAAGGCCAAATGAGTAAGATGAGATTGAACAGGGAGAGACAAGAGGCGGGCACCTGCACGCCCCTAGCTTCCCAAGTCGGGGGCAGAGGATGACTCCGGAGGGTGCCAGGTGCCCTGAGCTGCGAGCACCCCTCACGGAACAGGAGGGGAGCCCAGTGCTCTCCTGGACGCTGCGCGTGGGCCACCAGGGGGCGTGCCAGCAGACCGCTGAGGGTTAGTGAGAGCAGCGTGGGTGCCCTGGGGAGCTCCCAACATGGGGTGACAGCAGGAACGGGTGCTGAGAGGCAGCAGGTGAAGCCGACGCCTAAGACGCCTGCATCCCGCCCACGGGTGCTCCTTCAAGTCCTGCGGCTCCACTTCCCATCCGGCTCCCTGCTGATGGTCTGGGAAAGCAGCGGAAGACACGCAAGTGCTCGGGCCCCTGCACCCACATCAGAGACCCGGATGGAGCTCCTGGCTCCTGGCTTCAGCCTGGCCCAGCCCGGCCATTGTGGCCATCTGGGGAGTGAACCAGCAGATGGAAGATCTCTCTCTCTCTCTCTCTCTCTCTCTCTCTCTCTCCCCCTCCCTCCCTCTCTCTCTCTCTCTCTCCTTCCCTCCCTCCCTCCCTTTTCTCCTTCTCTCAACTCTGCCTTCCAAATAAATAAATCTTTTTTTTCTTTTATCTGTCGAGTCATCTCTGTGAATCCCAGGCGGCAGTGACCAGAGCGGTGAGAAAGGCAGGCTTTGGCTCACTACAGGAAACCCACACCTCCGCTATTATAAAGTCCAGACTGCACGGGCTCCCTGGAAAGCCACGAACTCCTCACACCTAAGCACCTGGTTCACGCACGCAGCTGGGGAGGGCAGGGGCGGGGACACGTTTGGTGCGGTGGTTAAACCGCAGCTGGGGACGCCACGCCACATCCCACCCTGAGGGGCCTGGGTTCAAGTCCCGGCTCCAGCGGGATTTCAGCTTCCTGCCAATGACACCCTGGAGGCAGCGGGGTCCCTGCCACCCACGCGGGAGACCCAGGGTGAATTCCTGGCTCCCGGACACAGCCTGGCCCAGCTCCAGCTGTTGTAGACATTTGGGAAGTGAGCCAGCAGACAGAAGATCTCTGTCTCTCTCTGTCTCTCAGCCTTTCAAAAAAAGTCAAAATAAAATTTTAAAATCAAGTTTTAAAAATCTTGAGTCACAGCTAGGAGACCATTGCTCCAACATATTCCAGAACAAGACCAGGTTCTGGCCGAGAGCTCAGACGCACGGCCTTCCGAAGTGGCACTCACGCCTTCATGAATGTCTCGCCACTGGATTCACTGGAGAATTCTGAAGACCGAACCCCAGCTATGAGGCCCTAGAAAACACAGTCTCCCATGCCCTGAGGTCAGGCCTGGGGCTGCCCAGGAGCTGCGTGGCCGCGAGGTCACACCGGCGTCTCGCCAGGACAGCCCCTTGGAAAGCAAGGGCTTGGAGGGAACTTGGCACTGGGGCAACACCGCACCTGGCTCCGTGGCCTGGCTCCGTGGCCTGGCTCCGTGGTCTCTGCCGGCTCCACTCTCCCCAGGGCGCACCCGTGCAACCGTCAGTCCTTGCAGAGTGCCCAGTTCTTCCACCTGGCCTGCTCTTGCGTGAGCTCCCACAACCACAAACACGTGGCACCCGCAAGCATCTACAGCACACTTGTCGCCCCTCCTGCCCACCCCCCAGGGACGCCAATGACTTACACCTGGGTGTCCCCCCACCCCGCTCCCCTGCGCCGTGTCTCCAGAGAGAGCTGCTACACACTCAAGGCCTCGATACGCTCACGGCGAGCACCCTCGCCCCCACCCAGTACTCCTCACTCCACCCCAGAGTGGCCTACACCCCAGGCCCCCTGCGCTGACCACTGCCCAGTGACTGTGAAAAGCCAGGGGCCAGGCTGGGCTGCCCCCTTCCACAGCCCAGGCTCCATTCTAGGTCGTCCCGCAGAGCGGCCTGTGTGACCGGCTAAACCACAAAGGACCCGGACCTCCCCCTTGCTCCTCCCCAGGGGTCCATAGCCAAGGTGACCCACAGCGGGGTGCAAGGCAGGGCTCCCCAAGTCACCCTCTGGGGACAGTCAGCACAGATCTCAGTGTTCAGTTGCTGGCTGGCCATGCACCTAGCCCCTCTGCAGTCACCTGACTTGTCCTGGGGCTGGCCCAAGGCCGGGGGTCCTGGCACACGCCCTGGGTATTAAACAGGAGCAGGAGCAGCAGGCAGAGGCTTAGCGACTGTAGGGTGCGGGGACACCCAGGGTGAGGCAGAGGGTGGAAAAGCACCCTTGGCTCTGTGGCTCTGGGGGGAACTCTCCAGCCCCAGGTTCCACTGCCTGCCACCGGGGCCAGTTTCTGACTCACTGCTAACCAGCATCAGCTGGCTACTTGAGTGCCCAGTCACCCGTCCTTTCTGCCTCAGGGCCTAAGCCTCAGTCCTGGCCAGTGGTTCCCAGACCCAGAACTTTCTAGCAGGCTTAGGGGGAAAATAGGTTCCTGGGCCCCACTCTGAGCCCAATGCAGCAACTGGGGCCAGGGCGGTGACCCCGTATCATTGCACTGGTCCCCCAGGAAGCCCACTCCAGGGCAGGGGTCACCAGCCCAGACTCCTGGCCAGGCCACCACACCTAAGCTGGGCATAGAGCAGCAGAGGCACATGATGGGTGATAGTGATAGTGAGCAGCGTCCTACACCGTGTGTTGGTCTAAAGGACATTTGCACCAGTGTCCGTCGCTGGAGGCCTCTACCAGGGAGACATCGGCTCCCCACGAGGCCGGGCACTCTTGGCCACGCCCTGTGCCTGCAAGAGGGCGCACGAGCCCAGTGCAGCTGCAGGCACAGTGCAGGGCCTCGTCCTCAGCTTGATTCTCCCCTTTTCCCCACTCGCAGGGCAACACCGGCCCCTCCAGGGGACTGGGAGCACGGCGGGGTGGGGCGGGGTCGGGGGCAACACTCCGCCCTCGGCCACCAACCCCTCCTAAGACTCCAAAGCAGGGCCAGGTTAAGCTTTGGCCTGCAATGCCAGCATTCCACATGGGCACCAGTTCGATTCCTGGCTGCTCCACTTCCAATCCAGCTCCAGCTCTCTGCTGTGGCCTGGGAAAGCAGAGGAAGATGGCCCAAGTGCTTGGGCCCTGCACCCACGTGGGAGACCCGGAAGGAGCTCCTGGCTCCTGGCTTCAGCCTGGCCCAGCCCTGGCCATTGCAGCCATTTGGGGATTGAACCAGAGTATGGAAGATTCTCTCTCTCTCTTTCCTCTCTCTCCCCTCCTCTCTGTAACTCTGCCTTTCAAGGAAATAAAAATTAAATCTTAAGAAAAAAAATCCTCCCACTCAGAGCCTAACAGTGAGACACCGACAGCCCTGTTCAGCCCAGGGTCTGCCCTTGTGGGTTATGGGACCTTGGGCAGGACCCGCTGCCTCCGTCTCCCCAGCGTGAGTTAAGGGCGTCACCACAGCTCGCCTTGGTGCCTGGCTGGAAGGAAGGGGGAAAAAGGGAAGGAAGGGGCATGGTAGGGCAGGGCGGGGCCCGGCAGGGGCCACCTCACCTTGAGAGCCCATAATACTCATGTGGCCAAAGAAACGCCTTCAGTCAAGGTGACTTGGGCTCAGGGTGGGGCGCACGGTGCCAAGCAGCCAGTCACGCAAACTCCAGGGTCTCCATGTGGCAAAGCAGCAGCACCCTCGGCCGCCCTGGGGGTGTGGAGGCCCCGGGAGCTGCTGGGGGCCCAGCTCCCCAGCGGACATCCAAGCTGAGGCACCAGCCGCAGCCCCAACTCTTAGTGGTGTCCCAGAGAGCTCCACTCTCACCCCACCTGTCCAGGGCCCCAGAGGTCAGAGCGCACGCCCCTCCTCTCCAGAAGAGTCCCCTCCACCGACTCCCCCCACCTGTCCCCCACCCTGCACTTTGCTGGGACCCAGGCCCTGCCCCCCAAGCCCTTCCTGGCACCCCCCAGGCGACTTCCAGCCCCCTCTGGCCCCGCAGGTCCCGTTGGTGCCATGTCCACTTCCTGGAGAACCTTCCTTCCAGACCTCCCTGGCTGGGTCAACAACCCTCACCTTGCTTTAAGTTTTCCAAACACCTTGTAAACGCGCTTCGGGGCCTCTGTAATTTTCCACTCCTGAGGGCGGTTCCGCCAGCTCCGAGCCCGCAAACACCCTCTCCGGATTCCCGCACAGATTCACCTGCAGGGCCCCGCAGACTCTCCCCGCCAGGCCCACCTCGGGTGCCCTGAGGTCCCTTCCCAGGCAAACAAGCCAGCCAGATTCCTGCGCAGGCCCGCCCCGTGTGCATTCCCAACCAGACCCGGGCGGCCGCCTCGCGGTGCCCTGGAGCAGCGCGCACCTGCGCTCCCCTCGGCCGCACCCGCCCTGGGCGCCAGGAGCGCAAACGCCAGCACGAGCCCGTGCCAGCGGCCACCGGCACCCTCAGCCTCTGGGGCGTGGCTGCACACACTTGCGGGCTGTGGGGTGCTTCTCCAGCCGGGCCGTGGGGCCTCGGCCTGGGAGCTCCCCGCCGGGCCACCCTGCCACCTGCCGGAGTCCGGGCGGACGGGATGCGGTGGGCCGAGGCTCCGGCTTTGTCCCCGGCACGGAGCGCACGCCGGCTGCCCCCGGGCCGGTCCGCAGTCCCGGGCCCCAGCAGCGCCTCCCCGGGCCTGAAGGGCGCTTACGCCGCGCCGGCCGTATCGTTCCCGGCATCTCAGCGAGTTTCCAGTTTCTCCCCTCCACGGTCGGGAACCCGGGAGCAGAGTTCAGGTAACACTCGTGCGGCGGCGGACCGCGAATCCGGCCGCTTCTGGCCCGCACGCGAGCTCCTCGGTGGGGGCCAGGAGCCCTCTCCGGCCGAGCGACCCCACCCGGGGAGCCCCGCAGGCACCTTCCTCTGCGACTCACCAGCCAGAGACCCGCCCGGCCACCTGGGGATGCCAGCCGCGCGCCAGGGGCCCCGGGCGTCCCCCGCGAAGGGCTCTCGACCCGGCTCGGCCCGCGGGCGAACGCACCTGCCGCACCCCGGCGCTCCCACCTGGCTTCACCTCCAGCCAACACGCACCCAGCGCGAGGACGGGGGACTCGGGTCTTCCCCGGGCGCGGGGCGCGGGGCGCGCAGGGGCTCCTCCCGAGCCCGGAGCCACGCTGCCCGGACCCCAGCCCCGGGAGCGGGTCGCGCGCGCCGCTTACCTGGCGCGCTCCGGGCCGGCGCTCCCCGCCCCTAGCCCTTCCTCCTCCGCCTCCTCGGGAGCTCGCGTCTTCCTCGCCCGGCGCCCAAGCTCCCGGCCTTACCCCCCACCCCCCGCTAGCGCTTTAATCTCAGGAGGCGGCGTCCGCGGGCTCTGGGCGACACCCCTAGCGCAGGTCCCGGGCCACCTGCGGCTGGGGGAGGAGACAGCCCGGGGGCGGAGGCTGTAGGAGGTGGAGTTTCCCTGAGGGGAGCCCGGGCAGCGCTGGGACGCTAAAGGACTCCTCCGGCAGCTCTTGGCGAGGGGGGCGCGGGATCGCCGTCCCCCCGCCCCGGCACCTCTGCTAGGGCGACAACCGAACCCCCGTGTGCGTCCCGGGAGCCACCGTGGGCGGCCGGCCGGCCGTGGCGTCTACCAGGCCGCAGGGGGCGCAGCGAGGACCGCCGGCGCCGGAGACCCTCCTCGAGGCCCCGGCCGGCCTCCTCCGTCCTGGGGCCAAAGTCCCTTGGCCTCGTCCCACATCCGAGTTGAAAGAACTCCCCGGGAGCGGCCCGCGGGCGGCACCGGGCCTGAGTGGGGTGCGCCGGGGTGGTCGGAGGCTCTGCCAGGTGTGCACTTGCCGGGGTGCGGGACGCGCACCCCAGAAACGCGGCCGCGGGAGATGTGAATCTGCCTCCCGCAAGTTCTCCTCTTGCTTAGCTGGGACTGGGAGCTGCCCTTGGGGATCGCACTTTGCGTCTGTTATGCACTGGGTGAGGGTGCCCGGCCAGGGCTGCGTTTCCAACGCCCGGGAGCTCCCACTCTGGATTCCTTTCTGCACTCGCATCGTGGGGCGGTCGGGGTGCTCCGGGGGAACGTGAAGACGCGGGTTTTGGAAGCAGCGTCTGACTTTGCACAGTACACTTTTTCCATGAACTTCTGGAAGACTCAGTCCTCTGGGCTTTTCTTTAAGTCTCGGATGTTTGTGGGATCCCCTTCCCGGAAAGGCGTTTGCCCTGTGAACGTGTCTTATGTCAATCTAACCCGCAGAGCCCGCCCTCCATGGTGTGCAAGTCGAGGTGGTTTGCGTTCAAAGGAGGAGAAAGAGGCAGAAAGCCGGACCTCACGGATCAAGGCTGCTTGTCTTGCCTTCTTGTGCCCCGTGCTGCCCAGGCGTGCCCTGGCCCCTTGGGGAAGGCCCCCAGGACAACCCCACCCCGGCCTCCCCGGGGAAGCTGCTCGGTGCTGTTTTGATGGTGTGTTTGCTGCCTGCCAGGACTGACCTCTACGTCCACTCACACACTGAGTAGCATGTGCGTCTATCCATTTAGCCCTTGCCCAAAACCCAGTTTCCACAGTCAGAACCCACAGGAGATCCATACCTAGATGATAGAAAGACAGATCGATAGGTAGACAGATGATAGGTCGATCGATGGTTAGATGGTATTTGGTGTGTGTGCATATAAGGGGATGCACAAGGCTCAGGTGGCTACGAGGCTGTCCCAGGAGCACCTGTACATTGTTCAGAGCTCTGAGAGCCAGCGCGTCGCGGACGTACGTCAAGCCCCCATGTGAGGCCCTGAGAAGCGCTGAGAAGTGGGCACGCAGCGGGCAGGAGGAGAGGGTGGCTCCCTCACAGAGCGGTCAGGCAGAGGGCACTCCGACCCCCTCCACCTCTCTGCTGGACTCCTGCTTTCTTCCGTGCACTCATGTCAACCAGATACTCCCAGAATTCACACTCAGCCTGCGCTCTGGGCATCTCATGGCTCGGTCAAAGAGCAGCCTACAGAGTCCCCAGCACCAGGCCACCATGGGCAGCGTGGTGCCCACACAAAGCTCCTTAAACCCCGCTGAGCTCCAGAGGCGATGACTGTGCTCGAGGGATGCGGTGCCCGGCACACAGCAGGCGGATGCCTTCCCCAGGGGAGCAGGTGGCGTTGTGCGTCCCTGACACCCCAGAGCTTACACACTGTGAAGTCAAATCAGTAACCGTAATACGGTGAGATAAGGTCAACACCGGTGTGTGACAACAGAATAAGAGAGGAAATCAAACAAAGACACACACACACATACACACAGATTATCAGAACAAAATAAGGAGAAAACGCCACCCTCAGGACGCCCCTCATTGCGGTCACGGTCGCAGGGGCAGAGCTGGTATGACAACGCCTTCCGCCACCCATCCTGTGGTTGCCTTTACCGGCTCCTCAGCTGGTTGGGTTCTTCCCCTGGTGATGGACCCAAACCTCAGCCACCCACACTCGTGCCTGGCGGTATCATTAAGAGTTTTCCACTGGGGCTGTCGCTGTGGTGTGGCTGTGGCGTAGGTAAAGCCGCTGCCTGCAGTGCCGGCATCCCACATGGATGCTGGTTCGAGTCCTGGCTGTTCCACTTCTGATCCAGCTCTCTGCTATGGCCTGGAAAAGCAGTGGAAGATGCCCAAGTCCTTGGGCTCCTGCACCCATGTAAGAGACCCAGAAAAAGCTCCTGGCTCCTGACTCTGGATCAGCTCAGCTCTGGCCGTTACAGTCATTTGGAGAGTGAACCAGCAGAATGGAAGACCTCTCTCTCTCTGACTCTACCTCTCTCTGTAACTCTTCCAAAATAAATAAAATAATTCTTTAAAAACAAACAAACAAAAAGTCACCCCCGCCAGTACCACGCTCTCTTCTCTGCCTGCTTAGCCGGAGGCATGATGAGTGAGCCCAGGGCCTGGGCAGCAGCCCCAGGTTCGAATGTCATGGGATGGTGGTTGAGGCTCCTGGCAACAGCATTCCTCCCTCTGGCCAGCAGAACATAAAGCCACAGCACAGGAAGCAAAGATTTTCTAGCAGATCGCCCAGTGGAGTAAGGAGCGAAGCCCCTCCCACTTGCACCCCTGGATTCCCGGGCCTGTGGGCATCCACAGCCTTGCAAAGAATCGCGCCCCGGCCCCGCAGCACGCGGCCACCCAGCTGTCACTCCTAGTGAGACTTCACAAAGCCATTGCACTGTGGCTGCGAGCTGGCTGCTCTGGAGGGCTTGGGTCCCATTGCCGCACTTCCTTGGCTGCGAGTGAGTCCCCAGCACTGCCAGCAGCCGTGGCCACGGCGGTTGGTGTCCTGCAGGCCCGCGAGGGGAGTGTGTGCAGAAGCATTGCCTGCAAGGACGGAGAGTCTGTTTGCAGAGTCAGGGCCCGTTGCGGTAAGGACAGACGCTGCCCCTGCCTGGGTAGACGGCGTCCAATGTAATCACCCGGCTGCCAGGTACTGGTGGGTCGCCCTGGGAACGCTGTGGATCTCTGCTGCTCACAGATCGGGCACTCCCTGCCGGCTGTGGAGAGTGGGAGCCCCTGTCGCCCTGGCCGCTGGCTCACGAGCCCTGTGGGGCGAGAGCTCACAGGCATCCACAGAGCGCACCATCCTACCCCCCCACCTGGTTATTAAAGTCCCCCGCTGCTGAGGTCTCACCCTGCTGAGCCTTCTCCCAGGGCCCAGACACCTGCTTGGCATCCACCCATCCGAGAGGTCTGGCCACTCACTTCTCCCTGTTTGTTTTTGTCTCCGATTTCCCAATCCTTGTCCCACAAGATCAGCCGAAGCACGGGCCCAGCCGATGAGTCGGTCCAGCACCACGTCTGGCCACTTGTCCTCCTCAGGGGGTGCACAGCCAGGTGGACTGCCCGAAGTCCTGACGCTGGAGGATGTCCCTGCATTGCCGTCCTGCAGGGATGTTCCCAAGGGGGCCGGAGTCTGCAGCTGTCCGCTCAGAGCCAGCGCGTGCATACGCTGCAGAGCCGTCTGTAAACCAGGAGGTCTTTGCCCCGACAGCCAATGGAAGGGAGCTCCCCTCTCCCAGTGCGGGGACTCTGCCAGCTCTGGGTGTGTCCGCTCTGATTATGCATTGGAAATGGGGAGTGACCACAGCTTGGGTTTGGGGGCTCACTGGGCCCGGGGTGATGTGGACCTGAGCTAAAACCCCACTGGACACCAAACCTCTAGCTGCAGGCTCACAGCGGTGGTTCTGGTCTCCTGGCATCAGTGCCGGCTCAGCACCGGTGTCCGTGAGCCCCGATGCTCTGGTCACTTTCTCCCCCAGTGCAGTCAGCCGTGGATCTCTCTGGGGAGGCGGGACCTGGTGTCTGCTGTATCCGGAAGATTCTGGGTCTGAAACTAGCTCCCATCTGGGAACTGATTGAGGAGCTGTGGTCCTCTGGTGACTCTGGTTCGAGTTTTGCTCACTCGATCTAGAACACTTCTAGTAAGAATCCAGCAGCTGTGGGCACATCCAGAAACCCCGCAGCAGCCTGCCTGTGCCACGCGTTCTTACAAGTCGGCTGCCCCATGGTGCTGTGACTGTGCTGAGCCTGGAAGTCACCAGGCCCCTCCACCCCGGGGGACCGGTCCCTGCCACCCTGGGATCCGTCTGACCCACGGCATCTTGGTCGCCCAGTGTGGTGCACTTCTCCCTGTAGAAAGAGCAAGCAGGGTACCACGCTCTCCTCGCAGACTTACTTCCTGAAGCGCTGGAGCAGGTGCGCTCTGGCCTCCTAATGTGGGTGAGCAGCTCTTGAGTGACAGATCCACTGCAGCACTGCACTCTGCCTCAGCCTTTGAATCCGCTTCTCTAAATCAAACCAAAGCAAGTCTGGTTTGCTCGCAGCAGGCCAGCCTTTGATCCATGTGTCAACCAGCCCACGAACCAACCAGCCAGCTAACCAACCAGCTAGCTAACCAACCAGCCAACTGACCAAACAACCTGCCAACCAAACAACCCACTAACCAACCAGCCAGAAAACCATCCACCCAGCTAACCAACCAGCCAGATAACCAACCAGACCATTAACCAACCAGCTAACCAAAAAGCCAGCTAACCAACCAACCCACTAACCAACCACCCAGCTAACCAACCAAACCTCTAACCAAACAACCTGCTAACCAACCAGCCAGATAACCATCCACCCAGCTAACCAACCAGACCGCTAACCAAACAACCGACCTGACAGAGCCCTTCCCAACTCGCGCACAGCAGTAAGTGCAGACCCAGCAGAGCGGACGTCGCGCATTCATTCTGACCCGTCCGCCGCCATCCCACCCTGATATCCGTTGTCACACGTGTTCCCCAGATTCCTCCTCTTAAAAAGGTTTGCTTCTTGGAAAGGCAGCCCATGAGAGAGAGAGAGAGAGAGCGAGCGAGAGAGAGTCCATCTGCTGGTTCACTCCCCAAGGCGGCCACACAGCCAGGGCTGGGCCAGAGGGGCCAGGAGCCGGGACTCCATCTGGGTCTCCCGCGTGGTGGCAGCCGCTGCCTCCCAGATGCCGTAGCAGGGAGCTGGATTGAAACAGAGCAGCCAGGGCTTGACCAGCGCCCCGACCGACCAGGGATGCAGGCGTAAGTACTGCACCACCGCGTGGGCCACTCCCAGATTCCTCCTTCTGGGAATTAGCGGGTAGCTCTTCTGGAATGTAGCATGCATGCGTCTCCGTCTCCTTGGGTCACACTCCGTACCTCTCCGGCGGGGCCCTGCTACCCCTTGGGTTTCGTTGCGGTAGGGGTTCTTGGGCACCGTCTCAGGCGAGGCCATTGCGGCTTCCCAGTTGATGGCGAGTGGGCCCCTCAGCAGAGGTGGGGAGGCCCATGCTGCTGGGACGGGGCTGCCCCTGAGGACGAGGGGGCCCCTTCCTCTGGCAAAGACTCTTTGGAGCCTGGGGACTCGGTGCCCCTAGCTCTGCCAGGGTCCTCCCGCACGCCCTGAACTCCTCTCGGACGATCCTGCTCTTTCCCCATCAGTGCCCCTACTGCAACGTTCGCTGTATCTCTGTCACTCAGGTGAGGGTCTGCCTTTGGTTTCCAGTTGTTTCAGCCCTGTGCCTGCGGGAGACAAGGCGCACCCTTGGGCCACACACAGAAGCTCCGGGTCACCGATGCAGCATCTGATTGGGTGTCTGCGTCCCTAGCTCATCCGTGTCTTTCACCACTTTGTCCAGCTCTCTGCTATGGCCTGGGAGGGCACTGGAGGATGGCATGTGTGTTCACCGCGTGTTCAGGTGCTTGGGCCCCTGCACCTGCATGGGAGACCAGGAGGAAGCACCTGGCTCCTGGCTTTGGATCAGCACAGCTCTGGCTGTTGCGGCCAGTTGGGGAGTGAACCAGCTGAACTGCAGAGCAACAGTACCAGGGATGTGAGAAATAACACGGAGAACAGTTAAGACGCCACGTGGGATGGCCACAGCCCATATCAGGGCTGCAGCTTCCTGCTGGCTGCACGCGGGGAGGCAGCCGATGCTGGGCCCCTGGGTGGAGCTCCAGGCTCCCCGCTGCAGCCTGGCCCAGCCCAGCCACGGCAGGCATTCAGGGAGCGAACTAGCCGGTGGAAGATCTCTGTCTACCTTCCAAACTAGTAAAATAAATATCTTTAAAAAAAAAAAAAAAAAAGCCCACTACATGGCTGCTGGTTGCTCTGAGAGCAGAGGCCACGGTGCTGAGCATCACAAACTCAGGCCAGTGGTGAAAGTGTGTCTCCAGAAATGTCCTTCCAAGGGGAGGGAAGAAGGGGCTCACTCCTCGTCGCGGGCTCAGCAGAGGTCGGGTGCCAGGGCCCGGGGGCACCCCTGATGCCCAGGGCAGGGCCCTGCACAAATGGCGTCTCGGGGCACGGCTATGGAACTTGGAAGCACCGGCCCCAGGACTGGCTCAGGGAGGCCAGAGAGCCCACTGGTCACTGCCACCACCAGCCACCTCTCCTGAGGAATCAAGTCCAGAGCCAGCTCCGGTCTGCCTGGGGAGGGGCACAGGGAAAAACCCACGAATCGGCAGCCGGAAGCATCCAGGCGCCTGCACAGCCACGCACGGCACAGCCTGGGCGGCCACAGGTCTTGGCTGTAGCCGGCACGTGAAGCGAGGGGACTTGCTCATCCAACACGCGTTTGTGCGTGCCTGCGGTGACAAGAGCCAAGAATAACGAGGCCCGGGACCGTGGGAGCCAGCCCACCGAGCGTCAGCACCCAGGCTCTGGCGTCAGCTGTGAGGCGCAGTGGCCGGGTGACAGCAGGGCCGCACCCCAGTCGGACCGAGTGTGAACGCAGCCAAGCAAGCTAACAGAAGTGGAGCAGGGGCCACAGAGAAGAGGGCTCGGCCGGCCAGGCCAGCGAGGACGGCACTGTCCTGGGGGCCAGGGGGAGCCTGTTACCAGCTCCAGCGTCCTGCCAATGCAGACCAGCAGGCAGTAGGTGACGGCCCAGGTGGCGGGGCCCCTGTCACCCCGTGGGAGACCTGGATGGAGTCCTCATTGCCTGGCCCACCTCCAGCCATCGTGGGCATTCGCAGAGGGAACAGCAGCTGGGAGCGCTCCCTCCTGTCCTGTTCCTGCGCTCTCCCCCTCTGTGTGTGCTTCTCTGCCTCTCACACACAGTAAATAAAAGTGTTATAAATGATAAATGTCAGGCACCCAGCTCCCCACGTCTCCCCAGCCTGCTGCCCCTGCCCCTGGGCATTGAGAGCAAACAGGAGAGTACCCAGACTCGGTCTCGGGCCAGGGAGCCAACGGGCTGCGCCCACAGGCAGCCACGGGGCTGTGCTCCACAAGTCACAGCGAGGGGCAGAGGGTCCCTAAACGCCGCGTGTGGGCCTTCTGAAGCCGTGTGTGGGGAGGCCGAGGTCCCCACCGGGCCGGGGCTGGAGGGCGTGTGGGCGGGGTCCTGGCCAGCAGGACCGGGCTTGCTGGCAGAAATCTGGGAGCAGAACCCAGCAGGGCAGCTGGCTGCTGGGGACGGGGTGGGGCCTGGCTAGAGGGGTGGGAAACAGCGCTGGGGTCTGCACCTGTCCCCCGATTCACCTGCTGCAGTTCGTCCCCAACGCAGCAGTGTTGAGAGGAGGGCCCTGGGAGAATGTTCCAGACTGTGAGCGCCCCGCCCGCGGGCATGTGTGCTCACCGCGTGTTCACAGTGTGCTCACCGCGTGTTCACAGCGTGCTCACGGGAGCCGGCGGGGTACAGAAGCGAGCTCGGGCCTCTCTCGCCGCCTGCCCCGCGCTGGCCACGTAGCCAGTGCCAGCCTTGTCATGTGGACTCCCAGCCGGCACAGCCGCTGCTGGTTGTCGGTCACGCGATCTGTGACCACGACAGCAGCAGGACACGGAGAGCGAGAGTCGGAGACGCACGCGGCTTTCAAGGGGGCGTCTGTGCTGACCAGCGGCAGTTCCTCGCCCAGGGGGCGGTTGCATGGGTGACAGAGCCCCATGGGGCGGACATCGAGGCCCCTGGGTGCCCTCCCTGGGCACAGGTGTGGTCTGCAGCGGGAGGAGCTGCCCGGCCCGCGTGCGCAGCTCTCCTAGGTTAAAACTCGGGTTTTCGAGTCAGACACAAGACGCATCCTCTGGAACACTTCCTGCAGTCAGGCCTCAGGCCCCATCTAGGGTGTGGACCCTCACAGGTGACCACACGAAGAGAGGCCGCCGGCCGGCTGCATGAAGGCGGCGGCTTCTGTCGCTGCCTGTGCACCTGGCGTCCGTCAGCTCAGAGAGGACGAGACTCTGCCTTGGCAGGACGGAGGGCAGCCGGCGGCGAGTCCACCTGCGGCCAGGACGGCGCAGGGGCTGAGGCTGCAATGTTCCCTGGCCAGATCCCCGGGAGGAAGGTGGGGGTCAGAGGTAGGGGCTGTCCCCCAGGTGAGTGAGGGTCGGGGGTGGGGGCTGTCCCCCAGGTGAGTGAAGGTCGGGGGTGGGGGCTGTCCCCCAGGTGAGTGAGGGTCGGGGGTGGGCCCTGTCCCCCAGGTGAGTGAGGGTCGGGGGTGGGCCCTGTCCCCCAGGTGAGTGATGGTCAGGGGTGGGCTCTGTTCCCCAGGTGAGTTGGGGTCGGGGGTGGAGCTCTGTTCCCCAGGTGAGTTGGGGTCGGGGGTGGGGCTCTGTCTCCCAGGTGAGTTGGGGTCGGGGTGGGGCCTGAACCTCCTCGTGTCCTCCTTCACCAAAGGAGCCGTCACGGCAGACACGGGGACCCCGAGTCTCCAAGTTTCCCTGCAGGGCACCCTAGGAGTGGTGCTGAGGGCAGGGCTTCCCCTGTCCTGGCCGGCAGTGGGCTTGACAGCCGGAGCCAGGCTGAGGAGCTGGGTGGGAGCTGGCAGCAGCCGGGGCTCAGGGGCGCCCCCCCGGGACTCCAGGGCATCGGCCCCCTCCTCAGCCCCCTCCTCGGCCCCGGGCTCCCTGCGGGGAAGGTGGGGCTTGCCCTTCCTGGTGGAACGTCAGCATCTCTCTGGCCTCTGTTCTCACTGCCAGCATCCTCTCCTCTTCCCCGGTCAGCCCGCGGTCACCCCGGCCTCGGTGCAGGTTTTTCCAGTCGGACCGGGCCCGGCTGCGAGCCGCACTGACCCCTGGGCGCAGGAGAGGCCGTTCCCTGAGGCGCAGCAGGGCTGTGCCCGGAGACCCTGGACACACATGCACATCCGGGCCGGGCCGAGAGCCTGAGGCTTGGATTTGGGCTCTGGGTCCCCGGGGTCTCGCAGCACGGCCGCCATCTGACACTCGAGCACTGTGCACAGTGGGAGGACGTGGGGGTGGCCCACGCTGCCTCTGCTGTGAGCCGTGCTGGTGGTCACGTGACATGGAAGTGCCTTGAGCAGAGAGGAAGGAAGGCGCTACGCAGGCCCCAGTCCCAACCGGCCCGGCGGGCGGCGGGAGGTGGGACCCGGATGTCTTTGACATTGGCTCACTGGAGCTCTGGGCCTGTGTCAACAGTGGCAAAGCCGCCGGCTGCTCAGGCATTGAGGCCTGTGGCCCACACACCCTCCTGGGGACCGGCGGGTTTGGTAAAGGATCAATGCCTAGAATTGGGGGACCTCCTAAGAAACGGGGTACACAATTAGAAGCACAGGAGCTGGCCAGAAACAGGGTTTTATTTAAAATGAGCAAGGGCGCCCCGATAGGTTACAGACTCCATCGCAACATTACAAAGTCCAGAAACAGCACTGTGGTCTTTTCATAACTTTCCCACGACAGTTCCTACAGTTTCCCTAAATTTCCTACAACATTGAGTAGTCCATGACCTAAAAAAAACAAATTCTTATTGGTCCCAGTGCTGTTGCATGGTAGGTTAAGCCTCCACCTGCAGTATTGGCATCTCTGTGGTTGCTGGTTCGAGTCCCAGCTGCTCCACTTCCGATCCAGCTCTCTGCTATGGCCTGGGGAAGCAGTGGAAGATGGCCCAAGTCCTTGGGCCCCTGCACATGTGTGGGAGACCTGGAGGAAGCTCTCGGCTCCTGGCTTCGGATCGGTGCAGCTCCGGCCGTTGTAGCCACCTGGGGAGTGAATCAGCGGATGGAAGACCTCTCTCTCTCTCTTTTTCTCTCTCTGCCTCTCCTTCCCTCTCTGTGTAACTCTTTAAAAAAGAAAAGAAACCCATGCATAGAGTTTTTTCCCTAATACGCATTTTCTAGTAATTTTTGAAGCAGATCTCCTGTATTTTATTTTATTTATTTTTAAGGGTTTATTTGAAAGGTAGAGAGAGAGAGAAACACACCTACACACACACACAGAGGTGTCCCACCCTCTGGCTCACTCCGCAAACGGTTACAACGGTCAGGGCTGGGCCAGGCTGAAGCCAGGAGCTCAGAGCTCCATCCAGCGGGACCCACGTGCCTGGACCATCATCTGCTGCTTCCCTGGGTGCATTGGCAGGAAGCGGGGTGGGAAGGGAGCAGCCGGGCCTCGGGCCTCGAGCCAGCGCCTGTCCGTGGGACGCTGGGGAAGCGGGGGCAGCTTCACCTGCCGCGGCACGACAGCAGCTTCTGACCCTGTTCTTTGGACACAGCGGTGATGGGGTCCTGGGGGGGGGGCTAATCCAACCTGGGTAAGACAAGGATGCCAGGACACAGAGGGACTGGAGAAGACAGCGCCTGCCAGGCCAGCAGAGCGGACTCAGGCCACAGCTGGACCTTGGACGTCAGCCTCCAGGACTGGGAGACAACACTGGTGCAGGCACTCGTGTGTGGTGCTTTGTTCCGGCTCCGAGCTGACGGAGGCAGGTGTGGGCGTGGTAGCCGGGGAGCACCCAGCCAGCAGGTGGGGGGCCCACGAGGGCTGAGAGCCCCACATTGTCCCTGATGCTAAAGGAGAAGACGGATTTGAAAATAGTTCGAGCCTTGCAGAAACGCTGGCGGAGAGGAAGCCGGATGCCAGCGCAGCGCTGCTGCCGACCTCCTCCTGCGTCTCCCAGCACGACGACGCAGTGCGTGGGAGGGGCACAAACCACCAGGTGCAGGAACGGACCCAGGCCATCCGCCTGGCAGACGGGACAGAGCTGCCCCAGCCCACGCTGGCACACGGGCCCGCGGGCCCCTGGGAAAGCAGGGCCCTCGTGGCAGCCGGCGCAGGATGGCCGGGGCTCGGCCGCAGACCTCCGCCGGGGTCTGCAGGGGCAGCTGGTGCCTGCAAGCTGATCCCACAGTCCCTGTGCCGGCCCGGTGAGGGACACCAAGGACCAGGTCATTGGTACACGCAGGAGGCTGGCTCCCAGGTTCTTTGTGCTGTGTCATCCCAGGTGGAAGGCTGGGGCCAAGGATGAAAGTCAAATAGGGACCCGAGGGCCGGCGCTGTGGCTCAGCGGGTAGAGTGGCCACCAGTGATACAGGCATCCTACCTGGGCACCGGTTCGTGTCCCGGCTGCTCCACTTCCAATCCAGCTCCCTGCTGATGCACCTGGGAAAGATGCCCAAATGCTTGGGTCCCTGCACCCACGTGGGAGACCTGGAAGAAGCTCCCGGCTCCTGGCTTCCGCCTGGCCCAGTGCTGGCCCAATCTGGGGACAGAGCTCCCAACACACGAGTGTTGGAGGGGCCGCATTCAGACGGCAGCAAGTTAGACCCTGCTGGGCCTGGGGCAGCTCAGGGTCGCCCGAGGGGCCGTGGGTGCCTCAGTTAGACCTGGACTGGACGGGGCAGCCACAGAAATCCACGGAAAGGGAAAAGCAGTAGCACGGGAGCCAGAGCTCCCCCGGAGGGGGCTGGGCGCCCGCTCCATGACAAACACCAGTGCTGGAGACAGACGGGACGCTCCTCAGGGCAGCGAGGGCTGGTTTTCCAGAGAAGCTGACGGGGATTTTAAAATGGCAGGTAAGTCAGAGCTGCTGGCTCACCCCCTCAGTGCCCCCCACCACGGGGGCTGGGCCAGGCGCAGCGCAGGTGTCTAAGCCTCTTCCCGGGATACACACGGCCCGTATCACGTGAGCGCCTGGGCTGCAGCCCAGCTCCGCTTCTGAGCCAGCTCCCTGCTGACGGCACCCTGGGGGGCAGCAGGCGATGGCTCAAGTCCTCGGGTCTCTGCCGCCAACAGCGGAGTTCCTGCTTCGGCTTCCGCCCAGCTGCTGTGGGCCTGGCTGTTGTGGGCTCGCTCGCTCGCTCGCTCTCCCTTTCTCTGTTGCTCCACCTGTCTAAATAAATAAACTTTGACAAATAAGATGAAATAGCTAAGTCAAGAGGCAGGCATCGGCACCACGGCCCAAGTCACGGCTTGGAGCGCCCACATCCCACGTCTGAGGGCCCGGGTTCAAGTCCCAGCTTCTCTCTGTCCCGGGCTTCCTACTAATGCAGTGGCCGGGAGACAGCAGGAGTGGCTCAAGCGCTCAGGTTCCTGCCACCCATGTGGGACTGAGTTCCGGGCTCCCAGCTGTGGTGGCCGCTGGGTCTGGGGACGTGGGGTGGCTGGGGGAACGGGGACGGCCAGGGGTTTGACCTCGGGACCAGCCTCTTCTTGCAGGGGCTGTCCGTGGGCTCAGGCTGAAGGGGCCCACGCTCAGGGGTCTCGAGGAGAGAGGCTTAACCCAAGCTTCGTGGACGAGCCGACAGGTGGGGGCAGCAGCTCAGCTAATCATTTATGAGACAAAGAGCAGAAAGGACCTGAGGGGGCCTTGACCTGCTGAGCGCAGGCTGTGGGTGCCTGGCGTCTCCACCACACAGGTGGGTCATGGCCCAGAGCGGAGGGTGAGCGGATGCCGCGACCTCCAGGTGACATTCAACGTTGCTGACGTTTACTGCGAGGCCCCAGACTTCCAAAGGCTCCGTGTGGGCGTCTCGGGTCACGATTTTGCGGTCTGGAGACGGCGCGTCTGGTGGAACCCGCAGTGTGGACGCTGACTCTGGAGCTCTGCGGGCCAGCAGCTCACTGTCGGATTTGCTGTGGCTGCGCCAGGCAGCGCCAGGAGCCACAGCTCCCAGGGGAACCACTCACACCTGCAGGGCTCCTGCTGGGCTGAGGGGCTCGGCGGCCACAGCACCGGGCGCGCTTTCAGCCTGAGACGCTGAAAGCACCGGTTTGTTGAGATGTGACCCACAGAACAAGGAGCGCCTCAAGATTGCTGTCTCTCTCCCTTCATTTCTTTTAAGATTGATTGATTGATTTGAAAGGCAGAGGCGGGGAGGGGAGAGGGGAGGGGGGGGGAGAGAGAGAGAGAGAGGTCTTCCATCCTCTGGTTCACTCCCCAGTTGGCCACAACAGCCAGAGCTGTGCCGATCTGAAGCCAGAAGCCAGGAGCTTCCTCTGGGTCTCCCACGTGGGTGCAGGGGCCCAAGCACTTGGGCCATCTTCTACTGCTTTCCCAGGCCATAGCAGAGAGCTGGGTTGGAAGTGGAGCAGCCGGGACTTGAACGGGCACCCGTATGGGATGCCAGCACTGCAGGCGACAGCTTTACCCACTCGCCACAGCGCCGGCCCTGCAAGTCCCTTCTGCCTGTGCAATGCTCACTCGCCCACCAGGGCTCCCACTGAGACTTCTTGGTGCAGACAGACAGGCATGGGGGGGGCCTGGCCACCGCCACCCCAGGAGCTAGAGGAGGGAATAGCCCACGCATGTGCAAAGTAGGAGAAGGACAGAACAGTAGCTGAGACAGGGGTCCAGTGACTAGCACAGGGACATTGTTTCCCCTCAAGTCACCGGTCTACTCTGTGGCAAGATCTAAACAAAGCCTTTTGCTTACTGGTGCCGTGGGGGCCTTTGGGGGGCCTGGGGTCTCACCCGAGTTCACCTTGGAATCCCCCAGGGGGCTTAGAATCCTCAGAGTCCAGGTCAGACCCTCAGGAATTGGGGTCTAAGCTCCCGCCCAGCTGTGTGCTCGGGGCCAGGGCTCCAGACCCCCACTGTGGGGTGGGCAAAGCCCCCGGGCTCCCAGGAGGAGAGGAAGGGCAGGGGGTGGGCTCCTGGGGTGGGGTCTGAGACGGTTTTGGAAGGCCCCGCGCCCAGCCTGGGTTTTCCCGCCAACATCTGTCATGTGGTTAGCGACTCCGGGGCGGCACCCGGAATCCTAGGATGTGGTCATTTTAGATAACGTTTCATCGTCTTTAAAAGAGGTTCTAAATGGCAGAGAGCTGCCAAGGCCACAAGCCAGCTCCTCTCTCATCGTCCAGAACGTTACGTGGGTTTATTTCTCCACTGCCGTCCTGTGGCTGCTGCCAGTTTCATCTGGATCTTACAACGCTCCAGGCCGAGCAGAGGGGTTAAGCCACTGCTTGCACTGCCCCATCCCGTCTCAGGGGCTCCGCTTCCCAGCCAGCTTCCTGCCAATGCATCCTGAAGGCAGCGGATGGCGGCCGGGTGCTTGGGGCCCTGCCCTCCACGCAGCTGGAGTTCAGCCTGGCCAGCTGATACAGGCATTTGGGGAGTGAACCAGCAGCTGGATCTCCCTCTCTCTCTCTCCTCGCTCTCGTTCTCTCTCTCTCTCTCTCTCTCTCTCTCTCATTATGCCTTTCAAATAAATAAATATATCTTAAGAAACCGTAACGATGCGGACTAGGCAGTGAGACTCCTGCTGAAGCCGTGGGAGTTGCTCCTCTGCGCGCACTCCAGGCGACCACGCTGCTCCAGGTGCCCTGTGGGCATCGCTGTCCTGTGCCCTGTGCTTCTGCAGCCGACCCTGTGCGGGCTCGTCCCCGGACACCTGATCCGGAGCTGTGGGTACTGTTCCCATAACAGTGCAACAGTGTTTCCTATCCATTCACACAACACAGACAGCCTGTCGCTTTTAGGGTAGCCCGTAAGCGGGTCATTTTTTCACACCCTGTCGGTCCGAGGTGAGGTCACCCCTTCTGGAATCAGTCCACCGAGTTAAGCATCTTTTCTTCTCAGATTCAATGAGGAGGCCTCGCCCAGCAGCCCCTGCACTGGCCGGGTCATTTCAGGCTGCGGAGCTCCGGAGAAGGGAGACTCGCTGTTTGTAAAACGAAGAACAAGACCCAGCTACTGCCACGTTTCACAGCGACAGCGTTAACTTAAAAAACGAACGAGAGAGGAGCTCATGGCGGGAGGATCTGGAAAGTTTGTGGGACGTGGAATTAAAGGAAGTGGATTGTGATGCAAAGATAATTAAACTGCAATCTAGGAGGCGGCTCCCAGCAGCTCGCAGAAAGTGCACGTTAGGAAATGCTGTGTGGATTTCAAAGTGTTTTTTTTTTTTTAATTTGTTTACTTATTTGAAAGTTAGAGTTTCACAGAGAGAAGGAGAGGCAGATAGAGAGAGAGGTCTTCCATCTGCTGCTTCACTCCCCAATTGGCTACAATGGCTAGAGCTGTGCTGATCCGAAGCCAGGAGCCAGGAGCTTCTTCCAGGTCTATCACGTGGGCGCAGGGGCCCAAGGACCTGGACCATCTTCTACTGCTTTCCCAGGCCACAGCAGAGAGCTGAGACTCAAACTGATAGGCAGGAAGTCAGAAATGAGCTTGTGTGTGTGTGACAAAGGCCTAAGGAATTGACATCTACAGCGGTCCAGCATCCTCATCTCAAGCCATCCCCATACCTCCCAGGTGCAGCCCAGTATCTGCACTTCAAACATCCCACCCGGATCCTGATGACCTTCCCGGGGGTCCTGCCCCTTCTACCCGATAACCATCCTTCCTCTAAGGCGGGGCGACCCCAGCCAGGCTTCCCCTGTCTGATACCTTCAGGGGGAAACTCAGAAAGGAATTTTTCATATTTACATCCAGCTCCTTTGTTCGGGAAGAGAAGGAGAGGGGGAGGGAAGGGAAGACCCAGCCCCTTAGAAGCCTCATGTGCACTGCGCACTCTCTCCGGTCCTCACGCATGTCCCTGCCCTAATAAACCTTTCTATGTTGCTTTCCCCTGCTCTCTGTCCGCCTGAATTCTTTCTTGCACGAAGACAAGGACCCTTTGCTTCTCTGGTAACAGGGGGAGGGGATGTTTTCCTTAGGGCCACATCAGTGACTCGTCACTGGGGATTCTGAGTCCACAGCACCCTGGGTGAACTGGTTTTCAGTTGCTGCTCTCACATCCTCTTCTAAGTCACTGTCACCATCAGTGTCATGATCCATCTGGTTTGCTTTGGATCGCCGTGGCCAACGCAAGATTAAAGCACAGGAAGGCTGGAATTTTCCAAGAACTCAGCCTTGCACCATGGGAGTCCATGTTCCGCCGCAGCCCTGCAGAGGCACCAGTGATGAATCCTGACCACACGGGGTGCGTGGGGCCGGACAACCAGGGGAGCCGCCGGGAGCTGGACTCTGTGACGTCACAGCACCCGGCTCCCAGCCCCCGTCCTGGAGGGGAGCTGATCTTTCCTACCAGAGACGCACGAGCGTCCATGCAGGTCCCCAGGGCCAGCTGAATACCTTGGTCTTTCCTTCACTCTGATGGGTTCAGTCTGGAAGAAACTGACAATAGACGGCAGAGAGAGGTGGAAGTGTTCACTGGAATCAAGGAGGTCTAGCCAGGAGCAGCACGCAGGGGGACTTCCAAGAGAGGGAAAAAAAACAAACCCTTGTAGCATTCCGCTGTTTAAGAACAATTTGGAAGAAAAAAAAACCAAACCCGTCACAAGGCCTCATTTCCAGTCCTCCCTCCGGCCTGGCCTGCTGAGGGGGATGGGGGAGTGGGTTCCCAGCAAGCTGTGGGCTCAGGAGGCCTCCCTGGCTATTCTCATGGTAAATTTGGAGGTTCCGGAGGAAGGAGGGCAGCCTGTTTGTTCTGGCTAAAGTTTTGGGGAAGGAAGCAAGTATTTACACCCCAAGCTCCGTTGGGATCCCCTGACCCAGGAACCCATCTGACTTCTCCCCAAGAGAGGGAGCTGAGGGGGTGGGCCCAGCCCTGCAGGGTCCCTGTGGGGAACCCCGTGCCTCCCCTGCAGAGAACATCCCACCTTGCTGACTGCAGCCCGCTTGGCCATCGTGAACTTCCCACAGGGACACGGAACAGAGAGCTGGACAGCTGGTACAGTCCAGCAGAGGAGGGGGGGGGCACTGTGGCCCCACCAGGGACCTGCACAGGAGCTGAGCACACACCTCCCGACCCCCGCTTCTCCCCAGCCCCTGGAGGAGTCTGCCCGCCTGCTTGAACTGCCCAGCACGTCCATCTCCCGCCTCCCTGCATCCTGACCGGCGCTGCACCTGGCTAGGCGCACCCAGACTCTGAGCGCACTGCAGTCTCCCCCGTCCACTCACCAATGAGCAGCAGCCCTGGGACTGGAGGATGGATCTCACGGCTTGGGAGTCCGAATCAATCACATCCTAGATTCCTCGATGGTGATTGGTCAGAACTCCCAGGTCTAAGCCAATCAACACGTGGCATTTTCCTGGTGGGGAGGAATTGGCTCGGGAATGGACACGTGACCAGTTAAAGCCAATGAAAGCCAAGGGAGGCGAGGTGGGGGCAGCCTCCTGGCAGGGTTCCCTGTTCTCCAAGGGGATGGCCTCGCTCTTCTCTCTCACTGGACGTTCACTGCTGCGCGTGCTGGCAGCCGTCTCACAGCCGACGGCCTTTAGATGGTGGATGGTAACTCAGACACAAAAATCCCTGGACCGTGGTGACTTTTTAAAAACCCAGTCAAGAGCCCTACAGGTGGTGACACGGTGAAGCTGGGGTAACGCGGAAGAGTTGAAGGAAGTGACTCTTTTTTAAAATTTTTTTAAAGATTCATCTATTCATTCGAAAGGCAGAGTTACACAGAGAGAGACACAGAGAGAGAGAGAGAGAGAGAGAGAGAGAGAGAGAGAGAGAGAGAGAGGTCTTCCATCTGCTGGTTCACTCCCCAAATGGCCGCAATGGCCGGAACTGAGCAGATCTGAAGCCAGGAGCCAGAAGCTTCTTCCAGGTCTCCCATGCAGGTGCAGGGGCCCAAGGACTTGGGCCATCTTCTACTGCTTTGCCAGGCCACAATAGAGAGGTGGACAGGAAGTGGAGCAGTCGAGACTCAAACCAGCGCCCACATGGGATGCCGGCATCAAGGCGGAGGCTTTACCCGCTACGCCACTGTGCCGGCCCCTGAAGTGACTCTTTTGAAAGGTGTGGCTCGTCGAGTAAGTGCAGGCTTGCTTGGGGGCGGTGGGGCAGCTGTTCCCGTCCCAGTGTCCCCAAGGTTCTACAAGACAGGGGACGCTTGCACCAGCGAGGCCGGGAGAGCTGGGGGCAAACGCCGGCTCCCCGCTTCCCCAGAGCCCACTGGAATCCACGCGGGCAGCCTCTGGGCGAGCAGCAGGAGAGAGAGGAGCCTGGGAGGGAGGATGACTGCACACCTCTGACCCCGCCACGCCTGCGCCGCACAGCACCGCGAGGCATTGGTGTCGCTCTGGGTCCCTTTTTCCGTTTCTGAAATCAGCTCCTACTGTAAATTTACAAAATGTTGCATATAACGAAGTTGTTATTTAAAAAAATAAAAGTGGTAGGCTAGAAATGGAACGGAAATTCATAGAAGGTACAGAAGCCCCCAGGTTTTCAACTCCTGTGTGGGAAGGGAGGGGGAGAGGGAGGGGAGGGAGGGAGGGGAGGAGAAGGAGGGAGGGAGGGGAAGGGGGAGGGGAAGGGGGAGGGAGGGAGGGAGGGCTGCCAGTGGCACCCGTGTGTGCCGGGCGCCTGGAGCAAGTTCTGTCTGGGAAAGGAAAAACAGGGGTAGCCTCCCTCCCTCCCAGGAGTGCGAGGCCCATGGCTTTGTTTAAGGACTGGGGACCGCAGGGTGGAGGGGGAGGAGTCAGGGAGGAGTCAGCGACACACACACCCACCCCCCACCCACCCCCCTCACACACACACACACACACACACACACACACACACCCGGGAGCTGAGCAGACAGCAGCATCTTCCAAAAACTCTTCAGAGTTAGGAGAAAAGCGAATGCCTTGAAAAGCTGGCAGTAAGTACAAGAAATTGACAAAGAAATTCCTCCAAATGTTCCCGAGGAAATCGAATAATAGAGCGAGCATCAGCAGACTCTTTAATTGTACGCGATCTTCAAATAAGCGAAGGCAGGGAGAGCAGAAGAAACAAGGTGAGAGCGAGAGCGAGAGCGTTCTACAAAGCGACTCAAACAGCTCCAGATCAAGAAGTGGGTAGGAAAATGGTGATCAGAGGTCTTAGAAATAGAAACTATAGATATTCGGATAAGCAGTTCTGGGGCTGGTGCTGTGGCACAGAAGGTTAAGCCTCTATCATCAGTGCCAGCATCCCATGTGGGCGCTGGTTCGAGTCCCGGCTGCTCCACTTCCGATCCAGCTCTCTGCTAACGTTCCTGGGAAGGCAGAGGAAGGTGGCCCACGGGCTTGGGTCCCTGCACCCATGTGGGAGACCCAGAGGGAGCACCAGGTTCCTGTCTTTGGTCTGGCTCAGCTCCAGCCATTGTAGCCATTTGAGAAGTGAACCAGCAGATGGAAGATTCTCTCTTTCTCTCTCTCTCTCCCTGTAATGCTTCCTCTCAAATAAATAAATCTTTAAAAAACAAAGACAGAGAAGCTCCGAAGGCCCCCACAGAGAAAGACGGAGCCCTGTGCAGGCAGCGCCGGTGCCCCATGGGGAGACTGGAACCTGCCCAGAGGCAGAGGACAACCACTCTGGGATCAGCCCGCCTATTGCTGCGACGAATGCTGCCTGAGCCCTCAGACCCGAGAAGACCAAGGCCTCCCCACACAGGTGTCCAGTGTCAGGACAGAACCACAGGCTCCAATCCTGCGTGTCCATCAGAACTCCAGGAAACATCTAGAAGGTTCCAGCACCCTGGCCACGCCCAGGCCTGGACGTCAGCTCTCTGTGATCTCCCAGGGTCGAAATCACTGCTCCACCTGATTACTCCGGAAGAAGAAAGTGGGATCTGGGAGAAGTGACAGCGAGCGCGGGGTCCATGGAGGCGCCAGCTGTGTGACTCAGTGTCGTCTCAAGGCAGGAGACGCTGCTGGGAAAGTGTCATTGCCTGGCTCCAGGCGGATGGTCCTGCCTCCAGTGACATTTCCTTAGTCATTTTGCAGGCAGGCAGAGAGGTCACTCCTGTGGCACCAGGCCGTCGGCACACTGGAAACTCCTAGAAAAAAGAAGGGTTTAGCTGCGAATAGCTGGGGCTCTCCCAGAGTTTCCGGTCCCCTAAGAGGCACTGAACTCGGGGTTGGCTGAGCCGAGAACAGCCAGAGAAGGAAGGAGGAGGGAGCTTGGATCTGACACATCGCCCTGCAGCCTCACGAAACAATGGTGGAGCAGGCTTCTAGAAGGTTCCCCCATGGGTCGTCTTCACAGCCACCTCGGAATCCAGGCACTGTGTAGGGAATTTGTTGGCAATTAAAGGAATCACTCCCGAAGTTCATGGGAAAATGGAACAGACAGGCTGATTTCGGTGCAAAAAAAAATTGAAATCCATGCATATGAGGGGTCTTGGAAAAGTTGAGCGGAAATGCTTATCATGCAGACTATGCATGGATCACAACAATTATTGTTGCTCCAGAATAAGCATATTTTAATCCCATTTTCCTGTGAACCTTCTGAAATAACCTCGAATTTCTTCTTGGGCTGCTTCTGCTGTTTCGCACTGGCCCTGTCAGCTCCCTGGAGGGTGACAGAGACTCAGGAATCGTGGCTGTCTGGGGGCCGGCCTTGTGGTGCAGCGGGTTCAGCCGCCACCTGTGACGCTGGCAATCGTGGGAGTGCGGTTCGAGTCCCCGCTGCTCCACTTCCCACCCAGCTCCCTGCGAATGCACCTGGGAAGACAGCAGGTGATGGCCCCAGCGCTTGGGCCCCTGCACCCATGCGGGAGACCCCGGTGGAGTTCCAGGCTCTTGGCTTTGGCCTGGCCCAGCCTTGACCATTGTGGTCATTTGGGGAGTGAGCCAGTGGAGGGAAGATCCATCTCCTTCTGTCTCTGTAGCTCTGCCTTTCAAATACATAAATAAACCCTCGGGGAAAACATGCAGCCTTGGCTGTGTTTATCCTCGGGGACTTTGGACAAATCCGTTATTGCTGGTGGGGTGACTTCCTGAACAGGGTAGAGGGAAGCTGGCCAATCCCGTTCGTGCGCGTGGTTATAAAATGATTTGATAATGAGCCCGCCTTGGGCACAGGGAGTTCCTGGGAGATAAGGGGACTACAGGGGCTTTCAAGGGAGCTGGTGACCTTTGTCTGCGGCCCTGGGCGGGGACCGCTGAGCCAGGCATGAGTAAGAGCCCCATGTCCTTGACACTGGACTCCACCCCCGCTCCCAGAGCAGGAGCCGCAGCCAGTGTCCCAGGAAGCTGACACTGGGCGCAGCCCCGAGGCGGCTAACCGGGATGGGGAGCGTTAACAGAGCTGTGCCAGGGAGGCCATCTCTGGGCTGACCCTGAGCCCGGGTCACTCACACATCACCGCAGCTGGAGCCCCAGGGAGGCGTCGGGGCCGCCCCCTGTACCCACGCTGGATACTGCCCGTGAAACACAGTTGGCTGGGCCTGCCCCCAGGGACTCGGGGTCAGGGGCTCCGAGGTGGGGCCTGGGTGTCTGCATTTGAAACCAGCCCTGAGCAAAGCTGTACCAGCCACGGCCACCTCTTCCTGCAGGTCCCCGCCCCTACCAGCCAGGCGGGGGTCTGTCCCTCTAGCCAACATCCTCAGGGCCCCAACACTCCACACAAGAGCGAAGGAAAATCGCATCTCTCCTGGCGCGTTGCTGGGGACTCGGTGGCAGCAGGTGACAGCTCTCAGCACCAGGGCCGCCCAGTGCCGAGTGGTCGCCCAGGGACCCAGCCAGCAGAGAGAGCTGGGCTGGCTGTGACAATGCTGGGCTCCGCATCTGATTCTCCCATTCTACAGATGGGGAAACTGAGGCTTTGCAAGGTCACTGGCTTCCCTGGGGTCCCAGCTGAGGTTTCCCACTGCAGCCTGTCCACACCTGATCCTCGGTTCACCCCGTCCTCCCAGGAGTCTCAGTGCGAACTCTTCCCTGTTCGGCTGAATTCAAGAGCCAGCTTCCGCGTGCCGAGGGCCCTTCCGTGGGCACAGAGAATCTGTTGAACGCGGCCTCCCTGGGCCAACCAATGCACACACAGGGGGATTGGCCTGTGCCCCAGGACGGCGTGGCCGCAGCGGGGGGAGGGCCCCAACTCCTGCTTGAAGGAGCAGTGGCTGCATCCAGGACAGAAGCCCCTGCCTTCCTGGAGCAGGGCCGTCTCTAACCTGACGGGCTGCCAGCGCACCTGCGGCCTCTGGGAGGTGAGGGGCCACTCCCTCCCCGTCTCTCACTCCACCTCCCTCCCCCTCCCCTCCCCCTCCCTCCTCTATCCTCCTTCTCCCTCCCCGTCTCTCACTCCACCTCCCTCCCTCTCTCTCTTTCCCTCCCACTCCCTCTTCCCCTCCCTCCTTTCCACTCCTCCTCCCTTTCTCCCCCTCCCTCTCCCTCACCCTTCCCCTCCCCTCCCCCTCTCCCTCCCCCTCCCACCTTCTCCCTCCTCTCTCCCTCTCTCCCTCCCTCTCTCTCTCCCTCCCCCCTCCCTCCCCCTCCCTCTCCTCTCCCCCTCCTCTCTCCTCTCTCTCTCCCACACACACCCCTCCCAGATGGGGGCCTCATCAGATTGGTCTACTTAGGCCAAGGTCACAGCTCTGGAGGAAGGAAGAACGGGACCCAGGAGAGCGTGGGCTGCACCCACCGCGTCCTCATTGCCACAAGATTGCGCAGCCAAGGATGCAGACTGGGGGTCACCGCTGATGGCCACAACGAGCCTTCATCACCCGCATTCCAGGGGACGCGGCCAAGGATCCCCGAGCTGCGCAGCCCCGGTGACAGGTGCACGGCGCTGCAGGCTGCATGGGAACCAGAATTCCGTGTTGGCGGAGTTTCCAGGTTGGCCTTGTAAAAAGATCATAAACTAAAAAACCAACACAAAACCGAAACAGGCAGGAAGTCCTTCGAGGGCCGGTGAGGGCGGAGCCTCTGGCGTCAACCCTCACCGAGACACCGACCAGACAGGGGCTCTGCCGGAACCACCGCATCGCCCGGCCAGCAAGCCCACCCGGGCCTGTCCAGCCCTGGAGGGGCCTCCTTGCCGCCCGCCCTTGTAGCCAGGCTGCTTCCCTCGGGACCCCCCCTTAGACCGCACCTGTGCCTCTAAAAACCCAGTCTCTTCTGTCCCTGGCCCAGCAAGGCCCTGCTGTGCCCGGATGCCATCTGTGTTCCGAGCGCCGTCCACTCCAAGGCCAGCAGCTGGCGGGCAGGCCTGGCCCGGGGCGTTCCAGAGTCAGCTGTGCTGAGGAGCCCGCATCCCGCATCCCGCACACGGCGCCTGCCCCGGGCTCCCCGGCACAGCGGCATCGGGGCAGCTTCTAGACCAGGAGCTGCCGTGCAGGCCCTCGTGGGCCTGGAGTTTGCCCAGGCTGGCGGCCCCCCGTGTAAATGGCCGACCCTGAGTGTCCCGGGGCCCAGCCTGGTTGTCCCTCCTTCCTCTGGGCTCGGCCTCACTAGGGAGCGAGTCGTGGAGTGACCTCGATCCAGCCCAAACTCCCACAGGGCGTGGCGCACTCTGCGGTGCTGGGGTCCCAGCAGGGAGTGTGGCACTGTGCAAGCAGCTGAGGGCCACACGGTTCTGTCCACTGTGCCCCCACTCGTGAAAAGCAGAGAGACAGAGAGAAAGGAAGGAAAAGAGAGAGGGAGATCGAGAGAGAGAGAGAGAGAGATCTCGCATCTGCTGGTTCACTCCCCACATGGTCACAACAGTCAGGGCAGCGCCAAGCTGAAGCCAGGAGCCAGGAACTCCAGCCGGGTCTCCCACGCAGGTGCAGGGGCCCAAGGACTGGGGCCGCCATCTGCTGCTTCCCCAGGCCACAGCAGGGAGCTGGGTCAGAAGTGGAGCAGCCGGGACTGGACCAGCACTGGTGCCCACTCGGAAGTCTATGAAAACGGCTGTAAGGTGGCCCAAGGCCTCCCAGGCTCGCTGCTGGCCCTTGGGCTAACCTCAGCCCCAGACCACGGCTGCACCTGCCCCTGGCACGGCGCTTGTGTTCCCTGGCCTTCTCCTCCACTGTGACCCTCGCTCCTCCTCCAGGCCCTACGCGCTGGCTCCTCGTTTCTTCCCCTTGAGTCCCTGTGCACAGGTGTCCCAGCCGCTCCGAGGACTCTGAGTGGCCAACTCCACCTCGTCTCCCCCAGGCTTGGACCGGGACACTAATCCTGCTGGATCCCAGTGGGAGCCACTCGGGAACCCTGGCGGGAACCAGGCAGTCCTGGGCAGGGGCAGCAGCGCTGAGCAGGGGTCTCCCGAGGGGACAGAGGAAGGGTGGGTCCTGGGACCACCTGGCACAGCTCTGGAGGACTCCCCTCCCCACTTTCTCTGCTTCTCCTTCCTCCCCCGGCCCTGGCCGTGCTGCCTGAGGCCCCCGGGACCCACACAACCAGGCCCACGGCCCCAGCTCCTGGGGACCCAGGCTGCTGCCGATGGAGGAGTCAGTGCCCCCGGCGGAGGAAGAAGCGGCTCTTAAAGGAAGATGTTCCGGACATTTCTCTCTCCAGCACTTTCTAGTGGGTTCTGGTGGACGCCGATGGCAAGAGAGGGGCGGGGCCGGGCACTGTGGTCAGCAGGCAGAGCCACTGCGTCTCATACTGGAGCGCCCTTCCCAAGACCCAGCCGCTCCGTGCTTCTGAGCCAGCTCTCTGCTAACATGCCTGGGAGGCGGCGGAGGATGGCCCAGGTGCTTGGGAGACCCGGGGTTGAGTCCCAGGCTCCTGGCTTCAGCCTGGCCCAGCCCTTGCTGTTGCGGGCTTTTGGGGAGTGAACCAGCAGATGGGAGATCTCTCTCTCCATCTTTTAAATAAATAAGTAAGTCTCTTTAGGGAAGAGAATGGTGAACAGTGAGAAGCTGCAGGTGGCAGGGGAAGGTGGGAAGAGGCCCCGCAGGAACTGGAGGAAGTGAGTATGGGAGGGGAGACGGGGAGAGGGGGGAGACGATGCAGAGCCTGGCAGAGCAGAGGAGAGGAGGGCAGGGGAGAGGGTGGCGCAGAGTCTGAGGGACTGGGGGAGGCTCGGGAGGAGGCTTTCCTTCTAAACATTTTATTTGTTTGGAAGTCAGAGGTGCAGAGAAGGGAGAGGCAGAGCGAGGTCTTCCACCCACTGTGTCTCTCCCCAAATGGCCACGATGTCTGGGGCTGGGCTTGGCAGACCTCTGTCTGGGTCTCCCACGTGAGCAGCAAGGGGCCGAAGCCCTTGGGCCATCTTCTTTGCTTTCCCAGGGAACTGGGTGGAAGGTGGAGCAGCCGGGACTCGAACCAGTGCCCCACGGGATGCCGGAGTCGCAGGCAGGGGCTGAACCCACCGCGCCACAGTGCGGCCCCTGGGGGGCGGCTTTTCCCGTGCAGACCACGTGTGCACACTGCACTCTTGGGAACGCCGGGCTTTCCTCTCCCACGGGGCCTCTTCCCGCTTCGTGTAGCTGCGACTTCCAGAAAAGAAGTCGACATTAACGATCTCCTTGATCTGAACTCTCCGCATGAGGATCAGGACTTCCTGTCAAGTAAAACGCTTGAAAATTCGCCGTACCTGAACCCGGGCCGCTGTAACGAAGGGTCCTGCCCAGACGGCGGAGTTCCCCCAAAGCCCTCCTTCCGCCTCCAAACCCCGCAAGTTCAGCCCGAGCCAGGATGCTCTTGGCTGTCCTTTGCTGGCTGGGCTCAGGCTGAGCCGGGCCTCCAGGACATGCACCTTCAACGGCCCTAGACCCCAGGCCAGGCTGGGCATGCTCTTGCCATCTGAACTTGACAAAGAGAACAGCGGGGGGCGGGGGGCAGCTGGGCTAGGACTGGGCTTGACCGCGGGCCCTCAGCTCTTACCAACGAACGTACAGCAATTGTTTCCCTTACCACCGGAAGCTTCTAGAATTGCACCTGCTGCATGCCTGGACCTCCTGGTGTTCCTCCGCCGTGTTTAGCAAAATGCTTGGTTTCCAGTGGCGACCAGTGCGGCCGGCCGTGAGTCACTTGTTCCAGGAAACTGGAGCAGGGGTCACTCCCCGAATGGGCCGTTTCCTTGTCGTGGAGTCTGTTGCTAAACACGGCCTGGCCTCTGAGTCGGGACTGGTCCTCCCTCCCTCCCTCCCTAGGGGCCGTCCCCTCTTCTCTGCCTCTCAGCCTCTTCCTTCTCATGCCCCCCCCCCCCCCCCCCCCGTCCCTGGGAGTGGCCGGGATTCCCCGGCGCCCCTGCATCGCCCTTAACACTGCACCTGCTGTTCACGCCCCCTTTCCTGGGAGCCTCCTTCTCCTCCCCTGCCCCTCCCCCAGTCCCTCCACGGCTGTGGCCCCCAGCACCATGCAAACA
>CM027407.1:2924280-2954724 GCA_015711505.1 Sylvilagus bachmani | reverse complement strand
GGCCACAAGGGGCTGGAGGGGCCAGAGGGGGCCACGGGGGTCACAGGGGCCACAAGGGGCTGGAGGGGCCAGCCTCTCTGCAGGGACCACATCTGGCTTTGGGGTTGGCAGCTCCTGCCTGTGCTGTCTACTGGGACGTTCGGTGGTGGGCGACTGTGTTGCAGGGAGTGGGCTCCAGTGTGCCCCACCCCCTCGCTGTCACCCTGGGGTCTGGGAGCTCAGGACGAGCTCTGCTGCCAGCCACGGAGCTCCTGTGTCGCCTTGAGTGAGCCAGGTGAGCAGTCACCCAGAGTTAGCTCACGGACCCACAGCAGGTCAGGATCTGTGGTCTACACTGCGGGCTCCCAGCAGCCGGAGACCATGAGCCGCAGGGCCTGGAACCCGAGGCCCCTGGGGCATGGAGGCGGGGCCTGGGGTCAGGCCCTCTTCTCCAGGGGCGGGGTGGGCTGTGAGTGCTTCAGAGAAGGGCCGCCGAGCAGTGACCAGCAAAGGGACGGCGCGCCTGGAAGGAGGCCGGAGGTGGCTTCTCGCTGGCATTCCCCAGGTGTCATGAGGTGGCCACACAAGTCAGCAGTACCCGGAACAGCACTTGAGTCATAACCAGAGCTCGGGTGCTTTTACGAGGCTTTGCGGTGGTAAATCAATCCGGTGGTGGCCCTGCGGGCTAGATGGGGAGTGCTGGCTTCCCTTAGGGACAGAGTGCAGCAGAGGGCATGGCCTGGGGCTCCTGGGCTGGGCCTTGGGGCTGGTCCCCTCCCCCTCTGCAGGTCCCACCCGGGATGCCCCTGCGATCAGAGAAGGAGCAGAGGGGCTCAGGGATGCAGTGGGAGGCGGGGAGAGAATGGGACACAGGGAGGAGCTTCCTCCAGGCTGCTCCCCGGCCGCTGTACCCAGGTGTACCCCCTGAGCACGGGCATGTGTCTCCAACACTCCCTTCATTGCCTCTGAAAGGAGCAGCCAGGATGTCACTGGTCAGCTCCTCCTATCACCAACAGAGGCGGCAGGTCATTCTTGTCCTGGTTCCCTGTCAATCACAGATGTACACCCTGGGGACAGCAGGCCCCGCCCCTGCCAGGGGACTCAGACACCGGGAGGCCGCCCCGGGGAGACGAGAGCTCCCCGTGTTCAAGCACAGACGTGGAGCCACGTGGGGGCAAAGGCCGGAGGGGGAGAGGGGCTCCCAGGCGGGGAGACCCACAGGAGATGCATGCAGAGAGCTGGGCTGTCCCGAGGCTGCCCCCTCGGCGTGAAGGACAGTCGCACACAGACCCGCTAGGCGAAGGAGACCCCAGCACGTGCCTCTGCGCGGAGCCTGGCGCTGCAGATGCGGGGCAAGTCCTTCTTCAGGACCCAGGACCGGCACGGCCCAAGGTCACCGTCTGTGAGGCCCCAGGCCCTCGGAGGAGAGCTGGATTTGAAGTGGGTCTGCAGTGGCCCTGAGTGACTGTGAGAATCTGTGCCAAACCCTCCGTCTATACCTCGTGTCCAGCCAGGTTCCCAAGTTCTTGTGTAAATAAAGTTCCGACAACATTCAGTAGGCCATGACTTAAAAAAAAAAATTCTTATTGGTCCCGGTGCTGTGGCCTCCACCTGAGCATTGGCATCTCTGTGGTTGCTGGTTCGCGTCCCGGCTGCTCCACTTCCAATCCAGCTCTCTGCTACAGCCTGGGAAAGCAGTAGAGGATAGCCCAAGTCCTTGGGCCCCTGCACACCCATGGGAGACCCGGAGGAAGCTCCTGGCTCCTGACTTAGGATCAGCCCAGCTCAGGCCATTGCGGTCATTTGGGGAGTGAACCAGAGGATGGGAGACCTCTCTCTCTCTGTCTCTGTCTCTCTGTCTCTCTCTCTCTCTAACTCTGATTTTCAACTAAATAAATAAATCTTTAAAACACCATTTAATAATAACCGCAGAGGTACATTTTTCAGAAAATTCATCCAGAATGCAATTTCAGAAGGCAAAGAAATGGAAAAATCCCCCAAAGAGACGGAGGCGTGGTCAGTGGCGTGAAAAGATCTGATAATCTTGTCATCAGAATTCCCGAAGGGCATAACCAAGAACACGGAGAAGGCGCAGCAGTCCAAAGATGGCGCCCAGGAATTTTCCAGAATGCTGAGACATCAATCTTAGGCCCAAGCAACTGAACGGTCCCGAAACAAAATAAGTGAAGAAGAAATCCAGATACAACCATATCACAGAGAAACATCAAAGAATTAAAATTAAAATTAAAATTCTGAACAGAGGCCAGGGTGTCCACTCACCACCTGGACTCCGCGGCTTCAGGTCTGGGGTGGGAAAGGAGGGAGGAATGCCATGAGCACTCACAGCGGCGTGGTGAAAATCCTACCATACACACGGAGCTGCAGGATACAAGGTCAAAACCTCAGGGCCGGCGCTGTGGCGCAGCAGGTAAAGCCACTGTCTGCAGCTCCTGCATCCCATACGGGTGCCGGTTCGAGTCCCAGCTGCTCCACTTCCCACCCAGCCCCCTGCTGGTACACCTGGGAAAGCAGAAGATGACCCAAGTGTTTGGACCCCTGCCCCCACGTGGGAGACCCAGATGAAGCTCCTGGCTTGCGCCTGGCCCAGCCCTGGCCATTGTAGCTGTTTGGGAGTGAACCAGCAGATGGAAGATCTCTCTGTTTCCCCAACCCCTACCCCGTGCCCAGCCCCGTCACTCTGCCTTTCAAATAAATAAAATAAATCTTTACAAACCAACTTCTACAGACTAACAAAGAAACAAATGTCATGGATTTTTTTTTATTTTATTTTTTAACAGGCAGAGTGGACAGTGAGAGAGAGAGAGACAGAGAGAGAGGTCTTCCTTTGCCGTTGGTTCACCCTCCAATGGCCGCTGTGGCTGGCGCACCGCACTGATCCGAAGCCAGGAGCCAGGTGCTTCTCCTGGTCTCCATGGGGTGCAGGGCCCAAGCACTTGGGCTATCCTCCACTGCACTCCCGGGCCACAGCAGAGAGCTGGCCTGGAAGAGGGGCAACCAGGACAGAATCCGGCACCCCAACTGGGACTAGAACCCCAGGGTGCCAGCGCCGCAAGGCGGAGGATTAGCCTAGTGAGCCGGCCATGGATTTTGCTATGTTGAAATAAGTTATCTGGCCGGCACTGTGGCTCACTAGTCTAATCCTCTGCCTGTGGTGCCAGCACACTGGGTTCTAGTCCCGGTCGGGGCGCCGGATTCTGTCCCGGGTGCCCCTCTTCCAGGCCAGCTCTCTGCTGTGGCCCGGGAGTGCAGTGGAGGATGGCCCAAGTGCTTGGGCCCTGCACCCCATGGGAGACCAGGAGAAGCACCTGGCTCCTGGCTTCGGATCGGCACAGCACGCTGGCCGCAACACACCAGCCATAGCAGCCACTTGGAGGGTGAACCAATGGAAAAAGGAAGACACCCCCTCTCTCTCACTGTCTAACTCTGCCTGTCAAAAAAAAAAAGTTATCAACATGTGATACTGGTACATTTTATAGCATAGAGTGCAAGGTTTCAACTCCCACACCGGGTGTAAACCAATTAGCCAGGCAATCGCCTTTCCGTTTCCTTATCATGTGTTTGTGTTTGGAACCCAGCCACTCCTTCCTTCCAACTCTTTGTAAGTGTGTGACATATAGACACACACACATATAGATACATAGATTGTGTGTGTGTGTGTGTGTGTGAGATACATTGTTGTGAACTGCAGTCTCCCACTGTGTGTGCAGCGTCAGAACTTGCTACTTTCTCCTGACTGCTGTGGTCCCCATATCCAACCTCTCTCCAGCCCGCTCCCACCTTCCCCAGCCCCCAGTGATGACAATTTTAAGCTCAGATGAATTTTTCTAGCTTGTATATATGAGAGAGGACATACAGTGCTTGTCTTACTGTGTCTAGCTCAGCAAATATATACATATGTTGCTTACAACAGCATCAGAAGGTGCAATACGGGGCCAGGGCACTGTGGCACAGTGGGCTCAGCGCTCCCCCCTCCCCCTTAGTGCCAGCATCCCACATGAGCGCCAGTTCAAGTCCTGGCTGCTCCACTTCCCAGCCAGCTCTCTGCTGTGGCCTGGGAAAGCAGTGGAGGATGGCCCAAGTGCTTGGGCCCCTGCAACCGCGTGGGAGACCTGGAAGAAGCTCCTGGCTCCTGGCTTTGGATTGGCTCAACTCTGGCCATTGCGGCCAATTGGGGAGTGAACAAGCGGATGGAAGACCTCTCTCTCTCTCTCTCTCTCTCTCTCTCTCTCCCTCCCTCCCTCCTTCTCTCTCTCTATCAAATAATTAAAAATAAACATAAAAACTTAAATTTAAAAAACCCTGTATCAGCAGCTGGTGCTGTGGCGTAGTGGGCTAAGCTTCTGCCTGCAGTGCCGACACTCCATGCGGGTGCTGGTTCGAGTCCCAGCTGCTTCACTTCCAATCCAGTTCCCTGCCAATATGCTGGGAAAGCAGCAGAAGATGGTCCAAGTCCTTGGGCCCCTGCACCCACGGGGGAGACCCGGAAGAAGCTCCTGGCTCCTGGCTTTGGATTGGCTCAGCTCCGGCCACAGTGGCCATTTGGTGAGTGAACCAGCAGATGGAAGTCCTTTCTCTCTCTCTCTCTCTCTCTCTCTCTCTCTCTCTCTCTCTGTAACTCTGTCTCTCAAATTAATAAATAAATCTTTAAAAATACACATGCAACATAAACTTAGCTTTTTGAAGCGTGCAGCTCAGTGGTGCTAGCTCTATTCACACAGCTGCACGAGAGACTTCCAGAATCTTCCATCTCGAAAAACTGAAACGCATCACGCAGATTAGACAGATTATCCAACACCTTAAGCACCACCTGCCCCTGCCCAGCCCCCACCACCCCACCGTCTGTTTCCGGGAGTTTGATGAGGGTCCACGCCTCGTCAAGATGGATCCAAAGCGCTTTTGCCTGGCAGGGTTCGCTCAGCACCGTGGCCCTGGTGCCGCCCGCGCTGTAACCTGAGCTAGGACACGTCTCCCTCCAGGCTGAGAGTGGTCCCTGGTGCAGGAGTGTGAGGTAAACATCTGGTTCATTTTCAAAGTGAGACCTGAAATGTCCACGCAAGTTCTTTTCCTATGAAACATTTGTTTGTTTGTTTGTTTGTTTATTGGAAAGGCGGGGAGGGGAGGGGGCAGAATCAGCCAGCAGGCAAAGACATACCACCCTCCTACTGGACTGCTCCCCAGACGCCTGCAGCGGCCAGGGGTGGGTGAGGGCAGAGCCAGGAGTCCAGGCTCCGTCAGGATCTCCCACGAGGGAGGTCTTCCCTCTGCTGGTCCACTCCCCAGCTGTCCACCACAGCCAGGGCTGGGCCAAGCCCAAGCCGGGAACCAGGAGCTCCATCCAGGTCTCCCCCACGAGTGCAGGGGCCCAAGCACTTGGGCCATCCCCCATTGCTTTCCTAGCATTTCAGCAGGGAGCTGGATCAGAAGTGGAGCAGCCGGGACTCGAACCAACGTCCAAATGGGATGCGGGTGCCACAGGAGGCAGCTCTATCTGCTACGCTACAGCACCAGCCCCAACAAACTAATCCCGTGTTTCCAGAAACTTCTAGAAGTGCCCTGGTCTGTATTCAGCACACCTTTCCCCATCTCCAAACTTTGGCATCAGCGTCCCTCTGTTTTTAGGGGGATTCTGCTGTGAGGGGAAGCCCAGGCAGGTGGGTCAGCACTGCCTTCCTCAGCGAGCCCCCCGGGCCCCACCAGGCTCAATTCCAGGAATGGGCTTTGCTGGATCCGACGGGCTGCATGGCTTTTGCTTTTTAAACAGTGGACTTGGGTCTGGAAGCTGTTTTAGGCTCAAAGCAAACCTGAGCAGGAAGCACGGAGACGCCCCACAGAGGCACACCGCCCCCGTCACCGTCCCGCACCCGAGCGGAGCGGCCCGTCGGCTACAAGCCGGGAGCCCACGCGTCCGTGTCGCCTCAGGTCTGTGGCTGACATTCCTGCCACCCAGCACTCACTCTTGGTGTCTGTGTGCTGAGTTCCAGCGCGGGCGTACCGACCTGCGGCTACCGCGGACCAGCACACCAGGTGTTTGCCCTCTCCAAACGCCCGCTCCGCCCCGCCCCGGGCCCCACCCCGGGCGAGCTCTGCTCCTCCCCATGGTTTCCCTGTTCCAGAAGACCCTGTGGCTGGGCTTGTGCAGTGCACAGCCCTGCAGCCTGGCTGCTGTCACTGACGAGAAGGCGTTTGATTTCCGCCTGTCTCATTTCCTGTCCACACTGAATAATGCCCCATTGTGTGTGCGTGCAGGCTCATCCATCCGCCTACTGCCGGACATCCTGGCTGCGCCCAGGTTATAGCAATTAGGAGCAGAGCTGCTCCAAACGTCGGCTTGTGTGATCCCAGGTTCTCAACTCATCTGAGTACATTCCAAGGTCAATCCCGACTGCTGAATCCACGGCTGGGAGCGTGCTCAGCTTCCGAGAGACAGCCGTGCTGTTTCCAGGGTGGCATCCCGTTTAGGACTCCCACGGCCGGTGACTGATGCTCCCCAGGCTCCACATCCTCGCCGGCACTTGGTGCTGTCCCTGCCTGAGATTCTGACGCTGCAGAGGACTGGGAAGATGGCTCATTGCCTCTAAGCTCAGCTCACCAGCAACCGTGGAGCTGTTTCCAGAATGGGGTGCCACCGTGCACCTCCCACGCAATGCACGGGAGCGGCAGGGGCTCCGTATCTCTGCCCATACTCGAGAGAGGAATTCTGTGATTCTAACAACACCATTTCTTATCAGCTTTCCAATGTTTCCATAGCAAACAGTCCAGGAAGGCTGGGTCAAGCCCTCTGCTCAGGTCCCGGCCAGGCTGTGAGCAGAGGTCAGTCTGGCCGTGACCCCCATGGGGCTGGCTGCAGAACGGTCCACTTGGGGCTCACGCACCGCCTTAGCAGAATCGGGGTCCCTGCGGGTGGCTTCTCCTTGGCTCTCAGCCAGAAGCCACTTCAACCCCTACAGGTGCACTGGGTTTCCTGCCACATGCGTTGTCAACTTGACCACTTGCTTCCTCAAAGCCAGAGAGAGAAGAGAGAGAGAGAGAGAGAAGAGAGAGAGAGAAGAGGGAGAGAGAGAGGAGGGAGAGAGAGAGGAGGGAGAGAGAGAGGGAGAGAGATCAGAAGCAAGTCTCCGGTCCTTCCCCAGTCAGGGGGAGGCGACTGCCCAGGGCTGTGACTTCCAGGACAGAGCGGACAAATCATGGGGACCACAAACCCCAAACATGCAGCTGGGAAAAGCCGTAGTGTATCAGCAAATCTAAAACAAATACACAGAATTCCTAATCTAAAACAAATACACAGAATTCCTAAACGTGAAAAACAGAAAGGATCCTGGGAATAAAAGAAATCTTCAAAAAATTACATCCTCTGAGCAATGAAAATGACTCACTCACAAGCGAGTGTGGAGAAGCCAGCAGAAAGCAAGAAGGCACGTGCACGGATGTCTACGGGCAGCTGTCAATCAAAGTCGGGAGAGGAGATCGTTGTTCTGTTCAGGTCGCTGTCAGCTGAGCTTCCTGGGCTACTGTGTGATAAGAAGGCTCTGTGCTTCTGTGTGTTAAAGTGTGACTCTCGGGAGCCAGTCGCAGCCTGCTTGTCTCTGAGTGCTTGAGAATCATCCATCTAAGGCCCCCGAGTTCCAATCAGATGTCAATAGAGCGTTGGCTGAAGAGATGTTGTCCTGAGGATTCATTAATCAAGTTACAGAGCGATACTGGAAACAGACACACTTCCTCTGTGCCCCCTTCTCTAACACACAGGTGTCTACTCCCTGGTTATTGGTTAGCATTGCTGAATGCTTTTTTTTCGGACAGGCAGAGTGGACAGTGAGAGAGAGAGACAGAGAGAAAGGTCTTCCTTTGCCATTGGTTCACCCTCCAATGGCCGCCGTGGTCGGCGCGCTGCGGCTGGCGCACCGCGCTCATCTGATGGCAGGAGCCAGGAGCCAGGAGCCAGGTGCTTTTCCTGGTCTCCCCATGGGGTGCAGGGCCCAAGCACTTGGGCCATCCTCCACTGCACTCCCGGGCCACAGCAGAGGGCTGGCCTGGAAGAGGGGCAACCAGGACAGAATCCGGCGCCCCAACCGGGACTAGAACCCGGTGTGCCGGCGCCGCAAGGCGGAGGATTAGCCGGTTGAGCCACGGCGCCGGCCTGCTGAATGCTTTTAAAACACGTCCTCTGGGGCCAGCGCTGTGGCGTAGCGGGTAAAGCCGCCCCCTGCAGTGTCGGCATCCTGTATGGGCGCCAATTCAAGTCCCGGCTGCTCCACTTCTGATCCAGCTCTCTGCTGTGGCCTGGGAAAGGACTAGAAGATGGCCCAAGTGCTTGGGCTCCTGTACCCACGTGGGAGACCTGGAAGAAGCTCCTGGCTCCTGGCTTCTGAACCAGTGGATGGAAGGCCTCTCTCTCTCTGCCTTTCAAATAAAAAATAAATCTAAAAAATAAAACTTGTTCTTCCTAAGAAAGCTTGGAGAGAACTTGAACTCCCTTCCCCGTGAGATGAAGGGAGACCTGAATCAGCCCCACCTGCTGTCTCCTCAGAGGCCAGGGCTTTAGGTCAGCTACCTCTCCCTCGTCTTTCCCACCATTTGCCTCTGCTTCAATCTGGATACTTTCTCCTGGCCTGTCTTCCAGTTTATTAATTCTCTCTTCAGCTGTTTCTAAAATACTATAAAAGTTACGCAGTGTTTTTAAAAAATACTTATTGATTTATTTTAAAGGCAGAGCTACAGAGAGGGAGTAAGAGAGAGAGAGAGAAAAGGTCTTCCATCTGCTCGTTCACTCCCCAGTTGGCCACAATGGCCGGAGCTGTGCTGATCCAAAGCCAGGAGCCAGGAGTTTCTTCCAGGTCTCCCACGTAGACACAGGGGCCCAAGGACTTGGGCCATCCTCCACTGCTTTCCCAAGCCAACAGCAGGGGCCTGGATCGGAAGTAGAGCAGCTGGGACTCCAACTGGCATCTATATGGGATGCTGGCATCACAGGTGGATACCCACCCTACTACGCAACCGTGTCAGCCCCTTTAAAACATGTTTGACTCATCTTTGCACCTGCTTTCATTGTGAGTGATGATCCACATTACCTGAGTGCGCCAAGCAGACGTCACTTAAAGCACTGGTGGGGGTGCGTCGTCTGTGTTCTTCCTTCATTTACGTTTCTTCACATCTCCCTGCCGTGAGCACCCAGAGCTCAGCCTGTAGTCCCCGCACTCTCCGCATCTCCAGGCCCCCGCACTGGCTGTCACGGCACAGCAGGTCTCCTCCCAGCCAGGAGGAAGCGGGGTTACTTTCAAATTTCTATTGATTAGAAAGGCAGAGAGACAGGAAGAGAGGGAAGATTGCAAGCAGTTTTTCGAGATTCACTCTATATCCTCTGCAGTCTCCCGCCGGTGTCTGCTGGATGCCACGCCTTGTGCACCTGAGTTTTACTAAAGAACAGGTGGGGACCGGATCCCTGGGCATGGCACGCCCCAGGACGGTCACCAGGAATGCACGTCGTGAAGGCCTCCGTGGCGTCAGCAGAAGGATGCATGGCAGGGAGGGAGGTGCAAGGGCCATCAGCACTGCGGGGGGCGGCGAGGGGCTCGGGTTAGGGCCCGCGGAGCGGCGGTGGGCGTGAGAGACGAGAGGAGCAGAGGCCGGTGCTAAGCTTCGCGCCCGTAGCAGGTGGCACTTTATGGCCACGAGCAGAGGACCATGTGCGGGGAACACACTGCCTCGTGCCAGTGGTACCTGGGCCACTGCAGGAGTGGACAGGGCCAGCAGGGGAGGGCAGCGCATCCTCTGGCCGACGGGGTCAGCAGGGTTTCCTCCCAGCTCCCTGTGCCCTGCGGTCAGCTCACACAGAGGGGAGGCCCCTGCTCCCGCTTGGACAGGAGGCAGAGACACGGGGCTGAGCGCTCTAAGGGGAGCAGGCGCACCGGCCCCCCGCAAGGCCCCTTCTCCTGCGCCTCCACCCCAGGGCCTGGGTTTCCTGTGAGCTGCTCCCGGTCCACCTAAAGCCGTGCACAGCGGCAGTGTAAACAAACAGCCCGGGGCACTGTGGCGCTGGAGACAGGAAAGCAGCTCACAACTCCGTGTGGAGTCACGTTTCCTTAACCGACAGGACAAGTGCATCCTTGATGGCGCTGGGGGAACGCGGGCAGCCGGGGGCTTGGGAGCCCCACGGGGACGGGGCCCCGCCCGGCCAGTGTCCCGCTGTGCTCTGGGGAGTGAGGTCTGGGGGCGACCAGGGGGAAGGACTCGGGATGAGATGCCCGTCAGCCCGCGAGGCCAGGCTGACGCCCGTGGAGGCTCCTCTGCTGCGGCCCTGGACCACCGCGGGGGGCCTGCCCACCCCTGTTCACGGAGCAGCTGGTGTGTGCTCCAGGCGCTGGGCTTTTGGGGTGTCCTGAGCGCAGGTCAGCGGCGTGGTGGGCTGTGAGGAGCCGGGGACCCCTCTTTCAGGTCACTGAGGCCAGGGGATGACCTCCAGGGGGTGAGAGCAGCCACGGTGACGTCCAGCGTGGGGGACAGGCCGAGGTGCGCGGCCCTGAGACTGCGAGAGAGAGACCCTCGGGATCTCAGGATGAGTCAAACAGCTCATCCGCTCTGGGAGCGGCCCAGGCTCTCCATGGCACATGGACCCCCTCCTCCCAGCCACACCCCAGGGTGAGCCAGCCCTGCCCCCAGAACCACCGAGCCACAGGGAGGGGCTCAGCATGGCCCCGTCCTGGGGATCCCGCGGGAGGTGCTGGGTCCTCAGGGAAGCAGGCCCCGAGCTGCTGGGCGATGCCGGGGAGGGAGGAGGCAGCCCCGGGAGAGGGGATGAGACGGGACCAGCGCCTCAACTGGCTCTCGCTGTCTCTCCCTCCCTCCTTCTCTCTCTCTGCATTCAGGGGATACCACAGCTGGCCCCACCGGGAAATGCACACAGCAACCGAATCAGCCTGACCGGGAGGCGCTGGCGTCCATGGAGACGGCGGCCATGTGCCCTCTCTGGACAGGGCGGGGCTGGCTGGGCCGGGCCTGTGACCTCCCACTGCCCACCTCTGCCACCGTCCCTGGGGGCCCAGGCCCACAGTCAGATTCAGCCCCTGGCTGACGCGGCCAGGTCCAGCCTGACAGGGCCCCAGCAGCACGACTCTGGGGCTTCAGAATGACGCCGAGAAAGCGTGCATCAGCTCCGTGCCTGGTGGCCAGTGCTGGCCGCACCCCGGGGAGTCCGGCACACAACACCCGTCCCCCACAGCCAACAGAAACCTAGTCGTGTGCAGACAGGGGATGCCCCAGCTAAAGACACCTACTCTAACGTGGGGCACACTTGGGGGAAAATAAGAAATAAGGGGCACCTCTTCCTCCTTAAACAGCAGAGGCAATGCCTGGAGCTGCAGCAGCTGCTCTGTGCTGGGGAGGGAATGACCTAGGGCCTGCACAGCAATACAAAGGGTGGCAAAGCAGAGCGAGAGGCTCTGTAGGTCCTGGCCCTGCCCCCGCCCCGGGAGGCCCTGCCAGTGCCAGTGACGCAGAGGGTAGTCGGGTTTGCCATGGATGTAGGTCCTGCCCCGGCCCCTGCCCCAGGAGGCCCTGCCCCTGCCCCAGGAGGCCCTGCCAGTGCCAGTGACACAGAGGGTAGTCGGGTTTGCCATGGATGTAGGTCCTGGCCCTGCCCCCGCCCCGGGAGGCTCTGCCAGTGCCAGTGACGCAGAGGGTAGTCGGGTTTGCCATGGATGTAGGTCCTGCCCCGGCCCCTGCCCCAGGAGGCCCTGCCGGTGACGGTGACGCAGGGCAGGAGGCGAATGCTTACGAAGCCGGGCTAGTCGGGTTTGCCCCCGGATGCTCCCGGATCGCAGGACGGCATTCGTGGGAGGCCTGCCGTGTGGTCAGGTCCCCTGGGTGGTCACTGATGGCCACGGGCAAGCAGGCCACAGAGGGGCCCCAGACAGGCGCTGGGAGGGGGTCCTGGCTTGTGGCTGTGGGAACTGAGGTGAAGGAGGGGTGAATCGCAGCTCCTCCACACCCCGTTTCTCTGTTTTGAGCATGAATTCGCCTCTCTTCCTTGGGGACAAGACAGAGGGAGTGGGGGCAGGACGTCCGCGTGGGATCAGGGCCGGGTGGGGGCGGGGGCAGGAGGGCCCCTCCTGAGATAGGTGGGCAGGGCAAGGGCGTGGCTCTGCGCAGAGCTATTTGGGGGGGGGGGCAGGACGTCTGCGTGGGATCAGGGCTGGGTGGGGGCGGGGCTGCTTCTCTGGGGGAGGGTCTTGCTCTTCTCCCTGATTGACAGGTCACCCTGAGCCCAGATATTTACATTCCGGCGGCAGCAGGGGTCCCTCGGGCGACCGGACCAGCTCAGGTGCCGGCAAAGCGGAGAAGGAATGAGTCTGGGACGGAGCAGGCCGGCTCAGGAGGGCACCACGGGAGCCCCGCCCCCCACAGGGCCCCCACTCAGCACACGCTCAGCCCGGAGCCAGACCTGACCCACACACCGCTGCCTCCTGCAGGCAGGCCTCCAGGCTTCCTACAGCCTGACGGGGTCACCAAGCGTCACCGCCGGGAGTCGGGATTTCAGGTTTGACTCCACGTGCTGGGCGGGGTACCCCCCCCCCGTTTACCCATCCTGCCCCCATGTCCGCCCTGCGGGGCGCACTCGTGTCCCCTCATCCTCATCAAACCCATTCCCACTTGCACCCGTGTGGACACACCTGGCAGCTCTCTCAGGGCGGATGCCGGGCAGCACCTGGGTCCCTCTCTCCACTGCCCCAGCCTGATGGGTGTGGCCGGGGGGCAGCCCAGCCCCAGCCTGATGGGTGTGGCCGGTCGGGGGCAGCCCAGCCCCAGCCTGATGGGTGTGGCCGGGGGGCAGCCCAGCCCCAGCCTGATGGGTGTGGCCGGTCGCGGGCAGCCCAGCCCCAGCCTGATGGGTGTGGCCGGTCGCGGGCAGCCCAGCCCCAGCCTGATGGGTGTGGCCGGGGGGCAGCCCAGCCCCAGCCTGATGGGTGTGGCCGGTCGGGGGCAGCCCAGCCCCAGCCTGATGGGTGTGGCCGGTCGGGGGCAGCCCAGCCCCAGCCTGATGGGTGTGGCCCGGCGGGGACAGAGCAGGGTCCGTGGGTCTGTGCTTCCTGGAGAAGCTGCCCACCTCTGCTTGGAAGGAAGGGTCTCCCACGGCTTCCAGTCCTGTCAGGTGTGCACGGTGCTGACAGGAGTGTGTGTACTGACAGAAGTGTGTGTACTGACAGGAGTGTGTGTACTGACAGGTGTGTGTGTACTGACAGGTGTGTGTGTACTGACAGGTGTGTGTGTGTACTGACAGGTGTGTGTGTACTGACAGGTGTGTGTACTGACAGGTGTGTGTGTGTACTGACAGGTGTGTGTGTGTACTGACAGGTGTGTGTGTACTGACAGGTCTGTGTGTACTGACAGGTGTGTGTGTGTGTACTGACAGGTGTGTGTGTGTACTGACAGGTGTGTGTGTACTGACAGGTGTGTGTGTGTACTGACAGGTGTGTGTACTGACAGGTCTGTGTGTACTGACAGGTGTGTGTGTACTGACAGGTGTGTGTGTACTGACAGGTGTGTGTACTGACAGGTGTGTGTGTACTGACAGGTGTGTGTACTGACAGGTGTGTGTGTGTACTGACAGGTGTGTGTACTGACAGGTGTGTGTGTGGTCCTGGCAGGTGTGTGTGTACTGACAGGTGTGTGTGGTCCTGGCAGGTGTCTGACTGCGGTGGCTGTGGCTGCGTCTCCACCTGCCAGAACAGCCGCCCTGAGCCCAGGCTGGGCCACGGAGCCCGGGGAGGCCACTCGGGTGCACAGGGCACAGAGCAACAATGCCTCTGGCAAGGGCAGACCCCAGCGCGGCTCATCGCTTGGTGACGTTGTGTCATTCAGCCCACCTGAGCAAGAAGCGGCAGCCACGCTGGCCGCCCAGAAGAGGGGGCGCTTCGGTCCCATGGAAGCTGAGTTACTGCTGAGACCTGAGAACCTGGGCCATGCCCACCGCGGGACACGTCCAAGAAATTCATGTTGTCTTTATTTTTATATTTATCTGAAAGTCCAAGTTACACAGAGAGAAGGAGAGGCAGAGAGAGAGAGAGAGAGAGAGAGAGAGAGAGAGAGAGGTCTTCCATCCACTGGTTCACTCTCCAAATGGCTGCAACGGCCAGAGCTGCACTGAACCAAAGCCAGGAGCCAGGAGCTTCTTCTGGGTCTCCCACATGGGTGCAGGGGCCCAAGCACTTGGACCAGCTTCTACTGCTTTCCCAGGCACTGCCCGGCATCCGCCCTGAGAGTAGCCGGGGCCGGTGCTGTGGCGTAGCGGGTAAAGCCACTGGCTGTGGTACTGGCATCCCGTATGGGCACCGGTTTGAGACCCAGCTGCTCCTCTTCCAATCCAGCTCTCTGCTGTGGTCTCTCTCTCTCTCTCCCTGTGTGTGTGTGACTCTGACTTTCACATAAATAAAAAAAAGAAAGCACGCGCCTTGGCCTTCTTTGCACGGCCACACATGTGTTCGTTGTCACGCCTGCATAGGATTTCACCGTCCAGCTCTGCCCAGACCGCACGGAGGTTCACTTTGCTGCTTTTCGCTCCGCTGCTGCCGCCTTGTGGTCCAGCGCCCTTGGCCGTGTATCTTGGTGCAAGACTTTCTGCCCACCGGTTCCTAGGAGACAGTCCGGCTTCTCAAAGGCACAGGAAGACGGACTGCCCGGGGCTGCACAGGCGTCGGAAGCCAGCTCCACGTGGCCCCCAATGCTGATCTGTTTCCCATGCCCTGCACTGCGGAGTCTCTCGGGTCCCCGCGTCAACCTCGCCAGTCCCCAGGCGAGCCGGTGACCTTGACTGCCAACCTCTGAGAGCTGCACCCCCAAATCCTAGCGCCGCGTCTTCAGCCGGCATCCCCACACAGACGGAGCCTATCAGCCACCCCTCCCGGCATCTAAGCAGTCCCCTGCCCAGGTGACAGCTGAGTGACGGGCCGGCGGGATTCCTCTCCGGGGACTCCACGCGGTAACACACACCCGGCCACACCCGAGGGCTTCGCTGCCACTCCCAACTGAATCCAGGGCTCGGACAAGAGAAGACAGCCATGTCACCTGACTGGGGGGCCCCTGGGGACACTCTCCGGCCCGGCCGCCTCCAAGGGGCAGTGGAGGCGGGCCTGAAATAAGAAGGCTTCTCTTTGGCTTCTCCCAAAACCTGCTGTGCCCGTCTCGGGTGGAGGGGGTGTTGCCTGGCAACCGGAGAAGGGCGGTGACGTCCGTGGAATAATCTGTTCCCGAAGGTGATACTCAATGCTGCTTGATCACACACAAATCGACAAGTGTGTCCTGTGCCGTCGCCTGGGGCCGAGACCTGGGCACTGGACCCGTCAGGCCTCGGGAAGGGGCTTCGTGCCCCAGCTCCCAGGTTCCGGGACAGGAAGACCAGACCCTCAGCACCTTCAGGCACACGAGCCGAGCCGTGCCCTCGCCTGGCCGGCCCCCCGGCGTCCAGGGCCTCCGTGCTCCGGCGGTATATGGGCAGCTGCCAGTTAACATCGCGTGGGTAACCAGGACAGAGCCCGCTCTCCGAGGAACGCGTTAATCATTGACATTCTGCCTGAGCTACTGTGGGCCCGGTGGCCCCAAGTCTTTTCAAAGAGCTACTTATGTCACCGGGTAAACAATCATCGGAGATAAGCGTTTGCCTGCCTGGACACTGACTGTCTTAGAAACTTTGAGCTGTGCCCTTGGCAGAGCTGCGTGCTCCTCCCACAGGCCGGGGGCAGAGGAGGGGGTGGGGGGGTGACTTTAAAGAGCTCGGTCCTGGTTCAACACTGGGCGAGAGGGGCCGTGCCCAGCGCTGCCAGACCTGCGACCTTGCATTTTCTGTGCGTGCTGCGGGGGTGGGGCAGCACCTGCCTGTTGCTTTGGAAAAGGTGTGGCTCTGTCCTGGCAACAGCTTCCCAGCCTGCCCTGTGGCTCAGAAGCCCCGCTCACCCCGGGCACAACACCCAACTCTGGCAAGAGCCGAACCCCAGGCAGGGCCGCTGGAGGGACGCGCCCAGCCCACCGCCATCCCTGCTTCTCCCCTCTGCGGCCTCCAGAGCAGGTGCGGGGGCCCAGCGGGGGCTGGGGGAATGGCGACTCTGGTGCTGAGCCCTGGGTGCTGGCAAAACAACTCTAAGGAGCGGGGGCCAGTGTGGGGAGAGAGGCCGGGCGGGGCGGCTGGCTGGCCTGCGGCACTGTGTGCAGAGCTGGCGCTCCCAGCCCCCAGGCGTATGCAGCAGAGACCCTGAGAGCCGCAGTCCTGGGTGCTGCAGGTTCACCCGGTGCCGGGGTCGGGGTCATGACCTTCAGCCGTCCTGTCCGGGCTTCTGTGGGCTCCACCCCAGGGCAGCAGCCCAGATGCCCTCGGGGTTGTGGGTTCAGGGTTAGAGGTGGACATGGTGCTTGGTCTGGAGTCCCAAGGAGCCCTGGGGTTTGACAGGACCCTCGGGGTGCCCTCCCACGCTGTCCTCATGGTCGTGTCTCCACCTCCTCCTCTCGGGGGGGGGGGGTGCAGGGGGCACCTGGAGTTGGAGGCGCCCCAAGCCTGGTGGCGCCGCCAAGGCATCTCTGTGTCCTGTTTGTCACCGCTCTCATAGGCTGAGTGACGGCCCCAGAAGATACCCTTGTCCTGACTGCTGGACCAGCAAGCTTACGTGATCACACGGGCTGTGCGGATGCAGCTAAGCTGACGGTGACGGGACACAGCGGCGAGCCAGGGGCCCGCGCAGCTGCCAGAGCCGAGCAAGGAGCCCTCGCTGGAGCCGGAGGGGACGCAGGGCCCTGCTGCCACCTGGCGGCCGCCGCGTGACTTCTGGCCTTCGGAACCAGAGAGAACCATCTCCTTTGTTCGTGCCCCTTCCTCTCAGCAGCTGCAGGGGGCGCTCACGGTCCCTCTCCGGTCCTGGCTCTGAGCCAGCACATTTCAGCGCCTACACCAGGGCCCACAGGGTGCAGAGCTCCGGGAAGGCTCCTGGGCCGCTCGCTTGCGCCGGCTGCTCGGCGCTTGCTTGGCATTTCGTCCCCTCTGAACCCAGGCTGCCAGTCACTGGCAGGGTCACCGTCAGGCTTGCCCAGGACTTCAGGGCCAGCGCTGTGGTGCAGCCTCCACCTGCAGTGCCAGCACCCCCGTGGGCACCCGGCTGCTCCGCTTCCCCTCCGGCTCCCGCTAACGCACCTGGGAGGGCAGCGGAGGACGGCCCAAGTGCTCGGGCCCTGGGTCCACGTGGGAGATCCGGTGAAGGTCCAGGCTCCTGGCTTCAGCCTGGCCCAGCCCCGGTGGTTGCAGCCATCTGGAGAGTGAACCAGAAGATGGAAGATCTATGTCTGTCTCTAACTCTGACTTCCAAATAAATCTTTATTAAAAAGTTCATGGAGGGGCCAGCACTGTGGAGCTGCAGGTAAAGCCCCAGCCTGCAGTGTCGTCATCCCATGTGGGCGCCGGTTCTAGTCCCGGCTGCTCCACTTCCAGTCCAGCTCTCTGCTGTGGCCTGGGAGAGCAGTGGAAGATGCCCCAAGTCCTTGGGCCCCTGCACTCACGTGGGAGACCCCGGAAGAAGCTCCTGGCTCCTGGCTTCAGATCGGCCCAGCTCCAGCCTGTACGGCCATCTGGGGAGTGAACCAGCAGATGGAAGATTCTCTCTCTCTGCCTCTGCCTCTCTGTAAACCTGCCTTTTAAATAAGTAAATAAATCTTTTTTTAAAAAAGTTCATGGAAATAGAATTAAAAGGTTTAGTTTAGTGCAAAAAAAATTGAAATCCATGCATGTGAGGGTTCTTCAAAACAGTTCATGGGAAATACTGATGAAAAGAGTTCGCATGCATTTCACGTTTATCCATTTTCTCCCTGAATGTGTCTTATTTGAGCGAGAAAGCCAGTGATCCCAGCTGTTGGTTCATGCCTCAAGTCCCTGCAAAAATCCAGGCCTGGCCGAGCCGAGCCGGAGCCGGAGCCAGGAACTCCTTCCAGCTGTCCCGCACGAGCGGCAGGCACTCCCAGGCCACCGGCCGCTCCCCCCTGCATCAGCAGGATGCTGGAACCAGGAACAGAGCCAGGAATCAAAGCAGACACCCCAAAACAGAATGTGGGCGTCCCAACGGGAGTCCCCACTGCTCAGCCAAAGGTTCACCTCCAGACTCTGCACAAAAATAAACTCACCTTTTAATTGCATTTTTTCATGACCTTTGCATCGCAGGTTCCAGAACGTTCCATCCCCGTGCTCCACACCCCACTCTCAGGGGAACCAAACCCTGGCCCTGGGCAGGCACAGCCTTCCCTTCCAGCAGAACTGCGCCCGCCCCTCCCAGAAGCCCGCTTAGAGCAAACCACTCGCTCTGAGGACTGGGTCTCAGGCGTGGAGACGGAGCCCGCGCCAACAAGGGGCCGTGGTCAGCTCGTGGAGGGGCGGTCCCTCGGCTCTCTGGGTCTGCGTCCTCAGATGCTAAGCGAGCACCCCAGGACTGACATCCTGAGGCTGCAGGTGATTCGCTGAGCGCAGAGTCTGCTCCACCCTCCACGCACGGGCTGGGTGGCAGAGCCCATCAGTCACAGCCCCAGCCCCCGTGTGCACGTCCTTGAGGGACCCCCACCCAGGGCAGCGGCAGGAGCTGGCTACCCGGTCTAGGGGCAGAATGAGCTGGAGCAGCACGGATTGATCCAGTTCCTAAGAGCCGGCAGCAGGCTGGACTCTCTCCCCAGCCTGCCCAGTGTGCAGGGTACAGAGGCCAGGTGGGCAAAGCAGCTCAAGCAGCCTCTGGCCACACCGATGAGGGCCTGAGACCCTGGGGCCTGCAGAACTGAACTGTGGCGGCAGCCGCTGCAGGGACTGTGGGCGGATCCGCTCCTGACTGGACCCTCACGGGACCACGGCCCCTGTAACACTGTAACTGCAGTGCTGAGAGCGGCCTTGGGCCTGCCCTGGACTCCTGCCCCGCGGAGTCGGGTCAGCCACTGCCATCCACGGGACCCTGCTTTGCAGTGGTAACCAAAGCCCAGAGCTCAGCCCCCTGTGCACCTGAAGTCGGCACCCGGCTCACAGAGGCCTCTAGGACCCGGCTCCAGCTCACGGCCGGTGTCCACCTGGCTGGCCAGTGCCCAGGGCGTGCTGCAGTGCGCTGTCACCTGTCACCCTGCTTAAGCAGGACCCACGCCTACATACCCACACCGAATCAGGAACTCAGCCCCAAATGAGGACGGCGCCCAGCCGGGTGCTCCAGGAAGCCTGGGCCCTCGTCCCCAGAGCCCGTGTCGCTGGGCTGGTTCGTAAGTAGCTGCTTCCCTGAGCCCCTGCAGTGCCCCAGGGGTGTCCCCCAGCCGTCAGGAGTCCTGGCTCACCGGGACCCCTACTCCCGGCTCCAGATCACGGCCAGGCCCCGGGGCCGTGGAGCAGCAGCTTTCACCAGTCTCACGCCGGCTGCTGGGGAGCACCCACTGTTCCACACGGCACATACCCGGTACACGAAGGCCCCGTCTGACTCCCATTGGCTGCTCTCCAGTCCTGGCCACCCTGCCGGCTCCACGCTCAAGCTGGCTCTGGGCAGGCGGCAGGCCCTGGGGTGGGCCTGGGCGCGGAGCATACAGGGGGTGTGGTGACCCTGCACAGCCGGGCAAGTTCCCAGGGGCCGGGGCTGGCGGCTGGGTCACCGGCCCAGTGCCTCATTCAGCTGGTGTGAGGCCGGCCAGGCTCTCGGGAGCAGCTGAGTATTTGAAGAAAAGAAAAAAATGTTCTGGGGCTGTTGTTGAGACATAGCAGGTAAAGCCCGGCCTGTGGCATCAGCAGCCCATGTGGGCGCCAGTTCCAGTCCCGGCTGCTCCAGTCTCAATCCGGCTCCCTGCTACTGGCCTGGGAAGGCAGCAGAAGATGGCCCAAGAGCTTGGACCCCTGCATCCATGTGGGGGACCTGGAAGAGCCTCTTGGCTCCTGGCTTCAGACTGGCTCAGCCCTGGCCATTGCGGCCGCTTGGGGAGTGAACCAGTGGATGGAAGACCTCTCTCTCTCTCTCTCTCTCTCTGTTTCTCCTTCTTTTTCTGTAACTCTATCTTTTAAATAAATAAATCTAAAGAGAGAGAGAGAAGGAAGGAAGGGAGGAGGGAGGGGGGAGGGAGGGAGAGGGAGGAGGGAGGGAGAAGGGAGGTAGGGAGGAGGAGGAAGGGAGGAGGGAGGGAGGGAGGGAGGGAGGAGGGAGGGAGGGAGGAAGATCAACCCTGGTTCGAATCCCAGCCCTGCCCCTCATCGCTCACCTGCTTGCCCTGGGGAATTCCCCACAGCGCCCCAGGGACGGCCAGCAGGGACCTCCCAGCGCCGCTGCAGTGACTGCTGGGCCCGGCACACCTGCTGTGCACCTGCTGTCTGGCCGGGCTGGCTCAAAGCAGAGAAAATGCCGGCCGCCTCCTGGGCATGCTGGCCCTGGGTCAGCGCCCCCAAGTGCAGCTCTGTGCGCACCTAGCGCTGGTGGCTTTGCTTCTGTCTTCCAAGGGCTGGTTTATTTACCTGGAAGGCCGTTAAAGACAGAGATCATCCACTCCCCAAACAGCCACGACCGCCAGGGCTGGTCCCGGCCAAAGCCAGGAGCCTGAAGTCATGGCGCCTGTCCAGCATGGGGGCGGCTGGACCGAGGTCCCTGCTGGCCGTCCCTGGGGCACTGCGGACTTGGAGCGGGGAGGGGCCCCCTGCAGGGCCAACCCAGGGACCTGGGGGCCAGCTGGGGCAGCGGGAAGGACCCTGCACTTGGAGTGGAGGTGGGGAGGCCGCCCCGGGGGGGGGCAGGACCACAGCCGGGTGAAGCCAGGGACACAGTCTGGGCTCCAGGACGCCCGCCCCGCGGCGGTGACCCTCAAGCACCGCCCACCCTGACTTGCCCCAGAGACTCAGGACGGCGGCTACGTGATGACCACGCTGATGTGCACAGCACCACCCTGGGGTCTTCCCCTGCCCCCTGCCCCCAAGTCCTGCCTCCCCCCCCCACTGCCAACCCCCCCAGAACGTGGTTTACACCCCTAACACAAACACTGGACACGTGACCCAGGTCTGGGAGTGTGAGTCTTTATCCCTACTGCGTCCGCCTGGCTTCTCCCCACCCCCGCCTGGCTCCGCTCAGCCTGGGCGTCCGCGATCCTTCCTCCCTCGTCCCTGCGGAGAGAGGGGCCAGAGCGGGACTGGCCTGGTGGCCGGGGGTCCTGAGGCCCCACCAGCACGTGCTCCATGTCCAAAAGTTCAGACACTCCAGAGGGCAATGGCGCTGGTGCCCAATGGGGTGCCCAGGAGGCGGGCAGCGGTGGGCCTCACAGCCTTGGGGACCGGGCGCCCCCCACAGGCAGCCCTGGGAGCTGCATCTGAGCAGCGAGGACCTGGCCAGGCTCCTGGAGGTGGATTCCCCGGATGTGCACCTGGGGAGAGAGAGGCCAAGAGTAACAAGAGGTACAGGTGCCTCCTAGGCCCGGCCACAGCCCACTGAGCATCCCACAGTGCCAGTGAGGAAGGCTGCCGCTCCAGGCCGCCCACCGCAGCGCCAGGACGAGCCAGGACTACAGCCCAGCGTCCCCGACACGCAGCCGGCCCCTCCCAGTGTGTCAGCGGCAGGAGCTGCCCCCCCGCTGTCAGGGCCGGGACAGCGGGCATCCAAGCCCCGTGCAGAGGGCCGGGGCCACCCCAGGAGGAGAGGCCCCATCCCAGGCTGCGGGGCCCTGGGTGGGCCGCTCTCGCATAGGGTCTGTCCCCGAGCCAGCTGGCCTGGGCAGAGCCGGCTGGCGGGGATCCCACAGGTTAAAGTCCAACAGGAGACCTGCGGAGGAGACTCCCGTGGCTCCGGGCATCGTTCCCGGGCGCTTTGATCGGGATTTCCCACTGTCTCAGGTTAAGGAAGCGCAGCTGAGGTCTCACGGCTTCCTGAGGTCTCACGGCTTCCCCTGGGGCCGCCTCCCCGTTCCCACGCTCACCTTTCCCTGGGGAGCACAAGGCTCCAGACAGAGCGGGGGAGGGGAGGCTGTGTTCACCTCCCTGCCCGCAGCGTCTGCCCGCTCCCCCCAGAATTACCTCCAAGTCCCAGTCCCCGCCCGGGCCAGGAGTGACCCCACTGGAGATGGCCCCTACAGACGACCACAGTACATGGGGTCGGGGTGGAGCAGGGCCCCAGGGCCCCTGGGAGGAGACCCCTGGGCGGAGACCGCCCCGGGAACCCCGGCAGCTGGGAGCCGGGAGAGAGCAGGGCCCGGCGGACACCTTGGCCTTGGATCCCAGCCCCCAGGGCTGTGAGGGAGTCCAGGTCTCCACCGCGGCCCCAGGATGTGGAGACCCCGCAAAGCACTGTCCATGGGCCTCGTGGCAGGTGCTTCCCCCCACCCTCCTGGGGACTGTGAGGCCCAGGGACGAGGTGGACCCTCCTTGGCCACAGTGGGTATTTGCCCCCTCATGTCCACTAGGCTGCGACTCCCTCGTCTCGGGGTATGTGGTGACCCTTGTCCAGCAACCTTGAACTTCAAGTCAAGAGGGCAGAGGTGCAGAGAGCAAACCCAGGCGACAGCCGGAGAGGAAGAGCCGGCGGGGAGACCGCAGTGCGGCCGCCTGGACAAGCAAGACCGGGGTGGGGCGGAGAGAGGGGCGGAGCTCTGTGTGCTGTGGTCAGCGGGCGCCCAGCACCTGCAGGGCCTGGCCCAGCCAACAGCCAGGAGGGCGGGGCCCGAAGCACAGACCGAGGTCTGGGCTGCCCAGAGGGGCTTCTCAGCTGGGGGCTCCAATCCAGCTGGCCCCCACACTGGCTCCTCTCCCCTTGCCCAGCCCATCCCACCCGGGGTCCCCAGTGCTGGGGCTCCCATGGGCTGGAGGCCACACCCCCTCTGCTTCCCCTTGGGTCCTGGCATCACCTCAACGTCACAACCAAGCCCCCCTCTCACTGCCGCTTCCCTCCCAGGCCTCTCCCACTAGCAGGGGTGGCCCCTTGGCCAGCCCCACTTTCATGCCTGAGGACTGCTCCCGGGGAAGCGGGAAAGCAGAGCTGCCCCCCCCGGGGGGGGGCAGACAAGCCAGGGGCAAAGAGGGGAGGGCGGACTGGAGCCCTGAGATCCTGCAAGGAGCCGCGTCCCAGGATCCTGAGCTGTGGGTCTCGGGGGAGGCCCACGTGGCCAGGGTGGCCTGCAGGGACACCCCAGGGGCTCCTCTGAGCTCTGTCTTTACCTCTGTCCACTCTCACCTTTTGGCCTTGCACAGCGAGCCTTAAAGAAGCCTCTTTCCTCCCTTCCTCTCCAGCAGGGGGCACGGGGAGCCTGCCAGACACTGGGTTGCCCACCCTGCTCCTGCGTCCAAAGTACAAAGTATCAACCCGGGCTCCTAGTCAGAGCCAGAGTTTCATAAAACTCACCCGGCAGTGGTGCAGACGGTCAAGCCGCCCCTAGGCTGCAGACGCAGCTCCCAGCTAATGCACCTGGGGAGGCAGCGGAAGGTGCCTGAGTGCCTGGGTCCCTGCACCCTCAAGGGAGACCAGGTGGAGGCCCAGGCTCTTGGCTTTGGCCAGGCCCTGCCATTGTGACCGTTTGGGGAGTGAACCAGTGCATGGAAGACCTCTCCCTCCTCTCTCATACAAGTTCTTTTTTTAAAAGACTTATTTATTTATTGGAGAGGCAGAATTACAGACAGAGAGAGGCAGAGACAGAGAGAGAAAAAGGTCTTCCATCTGCTGGTTCACTCCTCAAATGGCTGCAATGGCCACGGCTGGGCCAGGCTGAAGCCAGGAGCTTCTTCCAGGTCTCCCAGGTGGGTGCAGGGCCCGAGCACTTGGGCCATCCTCCACTGCTTTCCCAGGTGCATTAGCAGGGAGCTGGATTGGAAGAGGAGCAGCCGAGACTCAAACCAGCACCCATATGGGATGCCGGCACCGCAGGCAGAGGGCTAGCCCACCACACCACAGCACCAGCCCCTCATACAGCTTCTAAGCCTCTCCCACCCTCTCCCGTCCTCTCCCAATTGTCGGGGGCCCAGCAGCTGATCGCTCGGCTTCTGCTCTGGGCCTTTCTCCTCAACTCTGCCCGTGTGGGCCTTGCGCACCGGGAGCGCCTCTCGTGTGCCTGCCAGGCCCCCACCCACTGCTGCCCTAGGTGGGTTGGGTGGTTAAGGCTTGGTGTTGCCTCTCCCCTTAACTCTTCAAGTGCCTCTAACTTGTAGGTGGAAGGGGGAGCATAAGGCAATGCTGGCTGCTGAACACGCCGCACAGGACAAGGACGCGCGGCTGTGGCCCCGAGCTGCACCTGCAGGTGAGGGCACCGGCTGGATCCTGCACCAAAGAGATTCGGGGGCCTCAGAGCAAGATGGGAGGTGTAGCACCGCCCACAGGCTCCCGGCAGATGCCCCCAGGACAGCCCCTCCTTGCTCCAGCCCAGGCAACAAGCACCAGCCCGGGGCGGCCAGACCAGCCTGGGAGTGGACACCGTGCCTCCTGTGCCGGGGCGGACTGGCACGAATCTCTTCTCTGGGCAGCTGCGCCAGAGGCTGGCTACTCACCTCGGGTGGGGAGGGAGGAAGGGGTCCCTGATTCTCATTTGCTGGGTGCACCCGAGCGCAGGACAGGCAGCTGGGTGCGGGGCCACAGCTGCCAGAAGGGGGCGCTCTGCGCTCGTCTTCTCATCCTGCCTAGTGAGGCTCTGTCAGCCCTCCAGACACCTGCAGTGCGCATGGTGCAGCCCCGGATGCAGGAGTGCAGGGAAGACACCCTCGTCCCCTCTCGCGTCCCTTCACAGGTGCTGTCTCAGCGTCCTCGGGCATTCGGGGACAGGATGTGAAGTTCTCTACCCTCCACTTGGGCACCGCAGCCAAGAGGCATTTTCTTATATTTCAATAATATTATTATTAGCAACCAAGGTCCTGCCAAGGGCTGTGGAGCCCACTGCCCCACCCCTGCCTCCAGCGATTGCTCAGGGGTGGCTGAGGGGCAGCAGGGTAGGAGCAAAGGCTGCGCGCCCTGGGGCCCGGGGGTCTGAGCCGCACGGAGCAGGCGGGGAGAAAGGACAGCCGGCCAGGGGCCCCCTCGGCCGGGCGGCACCCCCGGCCCAGCCACGTGGCCTGACCTCCACCTGGTGCGGTTGGGACCTCGGGACTTCCCAGTTGCTGTCTTGCCCCTGCCAAGACACCAGGAACAAAGCCGGGCAGCCCCAGGGCTCCTGGAGCGCAGTGTGGGAACCTGGAGCCTCAGCCGGGGAACAAGCCCAGGCAGCCCCACTGGGCCCCGCTCTGCCCGGCTCCCTCCCTCAGCCCCGCTGGGCCCCGCTCTGCCCGGCTCCCTCCCTCAGCCCCGCTGGGCCCCGCTCTGCCCGGCTCCCTCCCACCCTCCAAGGGTACTGGTTGTAGGCAGGAGGCGCTGGCCCCCAGGTGGTGCTGGCTCCGAAGGCTCTGGAGGAATTCACACACCCGAGGCTCCCGTCCCCACCTCGTCACCTGCTGCGAATGGGCCCACCTCCTACCCGTTCATTCATTCATCCATTCTCCCACCCTACACCCCAGTGCAGATGCTCGGCTCACTTAGCCTCACTGTCGGTGACCACAGTGAGCATGCAGAGGGAGGGAAGCCAGCGCCCACAGAGGTCCCCGGGGGCCCGGGGTGGGGCAGAGTGGCTGGGGGCCTGTCACCCCCCTGGACTTGGTCCTGGCAAGCCTGCGGGCTGCAAGGAACATTCTGGATGTCTGTGTGGTAGACACCCCGGTCCTGGCCCCACTGACCTGCAAAGACACTGGCTTGCCCGCCGTGGGGAGATGGCTGAGTGGTAACCCCAACACAGGGAGATTGTCCAGGGGCCGCTGTGTCCCCAGGGGTGCTGGGGGGGAGGCTGTCAGGGTGAGGAGCTCCCGGGGCCGCTGGCTCTGAAGAGGGCCGGGGGCCACAGGCCGAGAGAGGGCGGCTGCCAGGAGCCAGGGCAGGTGGAAGTGGAGCCTCCGTGAGGAGCCCACCAGGCCCACCCTGCGCTTGCACCAAAGAGACCGTGTGGATGTCCATGCTCCAGAGGGGCAGGTGCTGGGTCCTGCCGCTCAGGCTCCGGAGACCAGAGACCAGGACAGCGGCAGGAAGGCTGCGAGGCGAGGAAGGAGTGACCGAGGTGCCACCCGTGCACTAAGGGCCGGCACAGGGTGCGAGGGGCACCTGCTCTCCCGTCCCAGGACCCAAGGCCGGGCAGGCTCTGTCCAAGAGGACCCTGCAGTGCCCCTGGGGCTTCCTGTGGAGAGGAAGGGCCATGACAGGAGTGTTAGTGTGTGCGTGCACAGGTGTGTGTGTGTGTGTGTGTGCATTGTGTATGCATGTACAGTACATTGTGTGCAAGTGCCAGTGTACATGCGTGTTTGTATGCACACGTATGTGTCTGCATGTGTGCACTGTGTGTGCATGTACGGTGTGTGTATATACCAGTGCACGCATATGTGTGCTGCATTGCACGGTTAGTGCATGTGTGTGTGTGTGTGCACTGTGTGTTCATGTTCGGAGCATTGTGTGTGCATGTGCCAGTGCACACGTGTGTGCATGTATGCATCGCATGTGCATATACAGTGTGTGCACTGCATGAGCATGTGCGGTGCGTGCCCTGTGCATGTACCAGTGCACACATGTGTGCCTGTTTGTGCTGTGTGTGCATGCACCAGTACACGCGTGTGCATGCAGGTGTGCTCATGTGTGTCTTAAGCAGGTAACAGTGCACATGGCTTAAGCATGCACACAGCATGACACTCAGGCACAGGGGTGCTCTGTGCGTGTACTCCCTGTGTGTGTTTTGTGCGGGGAAGACCCCCTGGACGCCTCAGCGCACAGGCCCCGCCCCGCTCCGTCTGGCCGCTTCATCAGTGTCCCGTGTATCCGCGAGCGTCTGAAGGGAGACGTCCTGCCCCCCCCCCCTTGCGGCAGAAGTTAGCAGGTGGGTTAGGGCGCGTGGGAGGCCCAGTCGCAGTGCTTGTAGGATCTTCCCCGCGGCTCCTGCCACAGCTCCGCCGGGCCAGGTCCCGGGTGCAGCTCCCGGTGAGGCGCCGGCAAAGACGCCACCTTGTCTTCCTCCTTCCTCCCAGCGAGCGCCACGCCGTCCTCCAGTGCGCGCCCTCCCAGCGGCTGCTGTAGCAAGGGATGGAAACCTCAGTGGCATAAACAACACCAATCCAGGATCTGAGCATCTTTCCCTAAAAAGTACACAGCGGGGGGCCGGGGCAGTGGTGCAGCGAGTAAAGCCGCCGCCTGCAGTGCCAGCATCCCATGTGGGCGCCGGTTCTAGTCCCGGCTGCTCCACTTCTAACCCAGCTCTCTGCTGTGGCCTGGGAAAGCAGTAGAAGATGGCCCAAGCCCTTGGGCCCCCGCACCCACGCAGGAGACCTGGAAGAAGCTCCTGGCTCCTGGCTTCAGATCAGCAAAGCTCCAGTTATTGCAACCAATTGGGGAGTGAGCAGGTGGATGGAAGATCTCTCTCTCTCTCTCTCTCTCTCTCTCTCTCTCTCTCTCTCCCCCTCTGACTCTCTTCTCTCTGTAACTCTTTCAAATAAATAAATAAATCCTAAAAAAAAAAAAAAAAAAGGTCCACAGCAGATTTTACGCCGAAGGTGATGCGTAGGCAGGTTCATTCCTTCCGGAACCTTCAGGGGAGCCCACTTCAAGGCTCAGGTGCCCACGCAGGAGAGCCAGAGGAGGTGGCTCCCAGGCACGCAGCGGGCAGCTCCCTGGGGGAGAGGCCCAGAGAGACTCGGACAGGAACTTCAGTCTCGTAGGTGCTGGGCAGCGTGTAACGAGGGGCGCGACGTTCTGCTCCCTGGAAAATGTTCACAGCAAGGGCAAGGTTCGAGGTCAGGACGGAGGAGAAGCCGCCACACACAGTGGGCAGCGGGGAGGGGCAGCTGGTTGTCCAGCACCAGTCCCACGACGCAGGACCAAAAAGCAGGAAGCCCTCAGGCCGGGCTCCACCGCCTGCCATGCTCTGGCCGCCTGCCTCAGTTTCCCTTCCCAGTGAGGATCAGGACCCCTACCACCCTGTCTGACTCTCCTCGGCCCCTGGAGTGAGGACGGGCAGCCCCGCTCAGCGCCCCACCCGTGGCATCAGCAGGGCCGGACCCAGCTGCCCAGGGCTGTGCTCCTGTCCCTGCACACGGACCCAGTGCACGGCCCGTCCGCTGGTCCTCACAGAAACAGCGGTGCACGCGCGTTTCTCTAGAAGGACGGGGATGCTTCAGACCGCTCATGGGAAGTGCATGCGTGGAGAAAGGGTGCACGGATTTCATTGTTTATTTGCACCAAAATAACACGATCCTTTAACCTCACTTCCCATGAGCCTCTTGAAGTGCGGTTTAACTTTTCTGTTATTTACATGGGTAGCGAGTCAGGGGTACATAGAGATACAAGGCTGTTATCTCTTGCAAAGCTAAAAGCCAAGGAGATTTGTCAGCGAAATTAAAGCTACGAAACCCACATTCCAGAGGGACATGACCTTCATGTGGTGCACGCTGTTTTGTTAAAAGCCAATGTTGGTTCAAAAATTTTTGCATTTATGTTGTATGTTTTGCTTGCGATTTGATTCTTTTTATAGAGAACAATGATCCCTTGTTTGAGTGATGGTGGTTGAAATTTTCTCTTTTAAGATTTATTTATTTGAAGGCAGAGTTACAGAGAGGCAGAGAGAGAGAAAGAGAGAGAGAGAGAGAGAGAGAGAGAGAGAGAGAGAGAGAGAGAGGTCTTCCATTCACTGGTTCACTCCCCAGATGGCCGCAAGGGCCAGAGCTGCATCCCTCCGAAGCCAGAAGCTTCTTCCAGGTCTCCCACGTGGGTGCAGGGCCCAAGGACTTGGGCCATCGTCCACTGCTTTCTAGCAGAGAGCTGGATCAGAAGAGGAGCAGCCGGGACTCGAACCAGCGCCCATATGGGATGCCGGCACTGCAGGCTGGGGCTTTACCAGCTACACCCCAGTGCCGGCCTCCGAAATTTCTTTTTTGACAAAAAATTCAGTTTCCCCTCATTCCTGATGATCCTAAAAAGCCAAGAACCCACCCCAAAATGGCAAAAAGCGAATCTGCCCTACGAGAGCCTGTGCTGGGTGGTTTCCTTCTCTCCCGAGCGCTGGGGGGGGCGGGGGGGGCATGAGTTCCTAGGGAGGCAGAGTCCACCGGGGCTGCTTCTGCTCTGCCGCACACGGAGCCTGGTTCACACCAGACGCTGGCACGAGCGCCTCTGAGGGCCGGCGCAGGCGGGGCCGCAAAACCACACGCGGTGGCCGTGTTCTGACGGTCCACGTGTGCAACACACACACACACACACATGCACACCAGAGAGCTCATTCCGACAGCGCCACGAGATCGGTTGGTGTCCAGAGCAGTGTAGCGATTACCTGATGTTGGCAGAGGGAGCTCTTCCAGCCCTGGTTCACTGCCCACGTGCCCACAGCAGCCACGGCTGGGCCGGGCTGAAGCCGGGAGCCGGGAGCTCCAGCTGCATCTCCCCTGTGGGCGGCAGGGGCCCAGGGACCTGGCGTCACCTCCTGCCTCCCAGGGCACCCACCAGCAGGAACTGGGTCAGCAGCAGAGCCTGGCCTGAACCCGGACTCCCCGTAGGGGATGCGGCTGCCCCAGGCATCGTGCTAACCCCTGCGCTGAACGCCGGCCCCGTGGGCAGCGCCTGTGGAGCGTGAGCTGCAGCGAAGGTGTTAGGACAGAGGGTTCGCGCCCTGCCCTCCCGGGTCACAGGTCAGATGCCAGCCCCCAGTCCAATGACTCTGGTGTGGAGCCTGGGGGACGCTCGGGTGGAGGTTGTGAGGTCTGTGAAGTGCTGGGCCCGGCAGCTTGGGCACGCAATGAGAGGGGGCCACCTGCCAGCGGTGGGGGCCTGGTCTCAGCCCTCTGGGCTCCAGGAGCACGAGGAAACATGTGACGTGTGTCTTTCCAGGGCCCAGGCCTTGGGGTTTCGTTACAGCCTCCTGCACCAGCCGGGGCCGAGTGCACACTCCGGCATCTTCCGAGAGCACCGCCAGCACCCCCGGGCGGCTCTGAACTGCGTCCGCGTCACCCGCACGGGGCGTGCGAGTGCACAGGGGCCGGCTGTGACAGCTTTGCTGCTGAGCCAGTGTGGACAGCGGGGTTCTGACTGCACAGACGGGATGGACCCACACAGTGGCCGGTGCGCTGCAGGAGCCCAGGGTGCATTTCCATACATAGCACACACAGGACATACACACCAACACACACAGCATGCAGAGACACACACCAACACACACAGCACATATACACCCCACACACACGCATAGCACACACACACAGCATGCAGAGACACACACCAACATACACAGCACATATACACCCCACACACACGCATAGCACACACACAGCATGCAGAGACACACACCAACATGCACAGCACATATACACCCCACACACACACATAGCACACACACACAGCATGCAGAGACACACACCAACACACACAGCACATATACACCCCACACACACGCATAGCACACACACAGCAT
>CM027407.1:2880975-2923780 GCA_015711505.1 Sylvilagus bachmani | reverse complement strand
GTGGTGATGATGGTGGTGATGGTGGTGGTGGTGATGGTGATGGTGGTGATGGTGGTGGTGATGGTGGTGGTGGTGATGGTGGTGGTGGTGATGGTGGTGATGATGGTGGTGATGGTGGTGGTGGTGATGGTGATGGTGGTGGTGGTGATGGTGGTGGTGGTGATGGTGATGATGGTGATGGTGGTGGTGATGGTGATGGTGGTGATGGTGGTGGTGATGGTGGTGGTGGTGATGGTGATGGTGGTGGTGGTGGTGATGGTGGTGGTGATGGTGGTGGTGGTGATGGTGGTGGTGGTGGTGGTGATGGTGGTGGTGATGGTGATGATGATGATGGTGGTGGTGGTGGTGATGGTGATGATGGTGATGATGATGGTGGTGATGGTGGTGGTGGTGATGGTGATGGTGATGGTGGTGATGGTGATGGTGGTGGTGGTAGAAGTGTGAGGGTCTTGTGTCTGCTCCACCGTTCGGACCCCTCTGCCCTGGCTCGCCGGTCTGGCTCGGGGCCCCGTGTCTCTGAGTGGCTGTGGCTGCCCACAGGAGTCACTGAGTGGGGAAAGGAGTGAAGGAGCCCCAGGCTCCCGTCCCCAGGTCCCGAGTCACACCCACCCGAAGTCAAGGCATGGTGGGCGTGCGGCTGTGCCCTGGCCCCGTCCTGCCCACTGAAGTAGCTGGTGCACAAAGCGAAGGGCCTCCATGTATGCTTTGGGGAGCGCCAAGGACCGAGGGGAGCCGGTGGAGCCCGGTGTTCCCCAAGACTGCTCCTAGGAGGGGACCAGGGACAGGAGGCTGGCGTCACAGCAGCAGCGGCACACCCTAAAGGCAGCAAAAGGACTCGTGGTACAACGCGTGGATTCTACCGCGCGTCCACCTAGAACCTCCATAGTCAGAAAACTCACGGACACGCGTGCGCATGCCCACGTCCCACGTCTGGGTGCCGGGGTTCCAACCCCGCCCGGCCTTTGACTCTGGCAATGACGACAGCGATGGCGGTGGTCGTGTGCCGGGACAGCCCCTGGAGGGAGTGCCCGGGGCCCAGCTCGGGCCCCTCGCCATGGACGGCGCCTCGGGGGAGACCCAGCATGTGGGAGCACTCTCCATCTGTCTGTCCCTGTCTGTCTCCATCTGTGTGTCCCTGTCTGTCCCCATCTGTCTGTCTCCATCTGCCTCTTGTCTCCATCTGCCTGTCTCGCTGCCTCTCAAATACGCAATGTTAAATAAATAACTACCAGCAGAGGACAAGCCGCAAAGTGAGCGTAAGCTGTTAGCAGACACAAGCCGATAACGTCAAAAGTGATAGCCATCCAGGGCACCTTGAGTCCTTGGCCTCAGCTGCACTTGGCGTCCTCGGAGCCCCGTGCGTGGGTCTGTCCGCTTCCGCACGCCCAGGCTGTGCCTTGCTGCCCTTTCCAACGTGGGCCCCGAGAAGCCGCCCACAGCTCGCAGCCGTGGCGTTGCCGAGACAGAAGGAGGCTGGCCGAGCTGTGGGCGGCGCCGTCCGACACGCTGCAGGGGCGCCTCTCTGCTGGGTGACAAAGTGCTCATGTGTGCCCCCAGCTGGAGAGGGGGTCCCGCTGGGCGACTCTGGGACAGGCTCCCTACTGTGCACCCGCGGGAGGTGCCCCTCCGAGTCCTTCCGGGGTGGGCCGCAGCGGAGGGAGACACCTGCACCCGTAGGTGAGGGGCACGAGTTGGTACCAAGGCAGGTGCAGGGTGACAGCACCATGCGTGCAGGGACCCCAGACCACGCTCTGGAAGCCAAACTCCCGAGCCAGTCCCCAGCAGGGCAGTCCACGGGGCCCCTGGGAGGGGGACGAGGTCCATGGATGGGGGCGCACTCGCGTCTGGAGGGTGGCCCTCCGGCAGGTGCACCCTGCTCACTGCTTGCCCCCTGCCCCCCGCCCCAGGTCCTGGCAGTGCGGATCGATGATCTGGACCACCTCCCCGAGACCACCACCATTGATGCCTCCTCCATCGGCATCGTGCAGGTGAGCAGAGCCGGGCACGGGGACGTGGGGGAGGGAGTCGTGCGGGCAGGTTCTTGGGCATCCCCGGGGGCCACACCCACACTGCCTAGTGGGATATTTTCATTTATTTATTTATTCAGCTTTTTTTTCTCTTTTTTTAAAAAGATCTGTTAACTATTTTAAAGCGAGAGTTACAGAGGGAGAGAGTGAGAGACAGAGAGAGATATAGAGAGGTCTTCCATCTGCTGGTTCACTCCCCAGATGGTCACAATGGCCAGGCTGGAGGCAGGAGCATGAGCTTCTTCCGGGTCTCCCATGTTGGTGCAGGGGCCCAAGCTCTTGGGTCATCTTCCACTGCCCTCCCAGGCACATTGACAGAAAGCTGGATTGGAAGTGGAGCAGCCGGGACTCGAACCAGTGTCCGTATGGGGTGCCGGCACCACAGGCAGTAGCTTCACCCACTGCACCACAGCGCCGGACCCCAGAAAATCCATTTAAACATGTTTTCATTTTAGCACAAAACGCCCTTGTTGGAAGTATGACTTGCATATAATTTAAAAACAGAGCAGCGAGCTCACGGCTGTGGCCGCGGCCGTGGCCACCCCCGGGCGTCCGGGCGGCCTGACGGAGATTCCCCCGCAGCCCGAGCTGACGCTGGAGCCGGAGGACATGGCCGACGGGAAGCACGGCAAGGCCGCCAAGCGCGGCCACAAGAGGAAGCAGAAGCCGGAGGAGGAGGCGGCGGCGCCGGGCCCGGAGGACGCGACATTCGGCGAGTACTCGGAGAAGGAGGCCGCGTTCTCGGGCGGTGTGGGCAGCGTGGGCGACGAGACCAGCTCCGCCGTGCAGAGCATCCAGCAGGTGCGTGGATCGCCCCGTTCCCGCGTGGCCTGCCTGGCCGCTGCCTACTGATGTGTTAATGTGCTTGAAAGGCACAGTGACAGAGAGGGAGACCGTCTGCCACGAGTTCCCTCCCGAGACGCCCGTAGCAGCCTGGGCTCCGTCCCGCTCCCCACGCGGGGGCAGGGGCCCAGGCACGTTGGGGACCCAGCGCTGCCCTCGGCACGTTCGCAGGAAGCCGCATAGGGAGTGGAGCAGCCGGGACTTGAACCTGCGCCCCGGGGCGCTGGCCTTGCAGGTGGCAGCTTAGCCTGTGCCATGGTGCTCGCCCTGGGAATTTATTTTCTGATACCCCTGTCTGTTTAATTTTTGGAAATGTATTTGAAAGGGAGGAAGAGAGAGACAGGGAGCGATCTTCCATCCGCCGGTTCCCTCCCCAGTGCCTGCAGCGGCCGGGACCGGCCAGGCCAAGGCCGAGCCGAACACTGCACTCAGCTCTCCCGTGGGTGACGAGGGCCCGACACCTGCTGCCTCCCACGAGGCCGGCGTCAGGACAGCCAGCAGGGAGCCCGGGCATTCGACATGGAATGTCGGCGTCTCCGGGGGCGTCCTGACCGCTGTGCTGGATGAGCACACGCACGGCACACGCACGCGCACACAAACACATGTGCACGTATGACACATGCATGCACTAAACATGTGCACATACAAACCCGTGTGTGCGTGCAACACGCCTGATACGCAACTACATGTGTGCGCACGTGACATGTGTGAACACATGCACACATGTGAGCGTGCAGTACACGTCTGCACACAGTGCACACACAGACGTGTACCCAAACCTGTGCACACATGCACACACACGTGTATACGCACCATGTCGCTTTTACAAGGGGCCGCTCCCCCCCACGGCACCAGCCCCTCTGTGCACACATCACACGCTCGTGGTGGGTTTCTCACGTGTGAGTGCGGCACACATGGACGAGTCCCGTGTGGCAGGTCACCTCCGGCAGTGCCGCCCACCGTGTTCCTTTACCGCTGGCAGGGAGAGCCGGACCCTGCCAACCCAGGGCCCCTCCAGAGGGGCAGAGGGCGGTGCGGGACGGGTGTGGCCCCCGGGGCTTCCTGTGTGGAGTCCCCTGTCTGGCTCGCGTGTTTTGGGGCTGAGTGCTGAGTCAGCCTGCTTGCCTCCCGCGCTGGTCTTTGTGGCCCCGCCGGCCGCGGGCGCGTCAGCTGGGTCTGTGCCCCTCCGGCACGGGGCACTGCGGCTCCGGGGCTGCGCTGTTCCAGGCTTGGCCGGTGGCCGGCGGGAGGCGCAGCTCGGCCGCCCGCCTCCCCGTGCTGCCTGCGTCTGCCTCGTGGCCTCTGCTGTCGCCTCTCCCGCACTCGTTTTCTGGGACCGGCTTCCCTGGGCTTCCTCCTCCACCTGGAGTCTCCTCCCGGGCCGGGCGTGGGCACACCGTGGCCCCTGACAGCACGTGCCAGGCGGCGAGGCCGTTCCCTGTCCCCTCTCTGTGTGTGACTGTCCAGGTGGTGGTGACCCTCGGCGACCCCAGTGTGACGGCGCCGTCCAGCTCCGTGGGCCTCACCAACATCACCGTGACGCCCATCACCACCGCAGCCGGGACTCAGTTCACCAACCTGCAGCCGGTGGCCGTGGGGCACCTCACCACCCCCGAGCGCCAGCTACAGCTGGACAACTCCATCCTCACCGTGACCTTTGACACGGTCAGCGGCTCAGCCATGCTGCACAACCGGCAGAGCGACGTCCAGCTCCACCCGCAGCCAGAAGCCGCGAACCCGCAGTCCGTGGCTCACTTCATCAACCTGACCACGCTGGTCAACTCCATCACACCCCTGGGGAGCCAGCTGGGTGACCAGCACCCGCTCACGTGGCGGGCAGTGCCCCAGGCCGACGTCCTGCAGAACCCGCCGCCGCCGCCACCCCCGCCGGCCCCCCAGCCGCAGGCGGCCCCGGCGCAGGTGCAGCCCGAGCAGCCGCCACAGATGTTCAGCTACTGAGGGGTTAGAGCCGCAGAGAGCGCCCTCTGCTGGCCGGCACACGCGGGGACCTTGTGGGGAAGCCGGCTCAGCCGGCAGGTGCAGAGTCGCCCAGGGCAGCCATGCTGGTCTGAGCGCTCAGGCCCGTGCCCCTGCAGGCGGGCGGGCAGGTGTCAGACCTGAGCTGCTTCCACACTATGCCTTACCAAGCTGCTGCGGCCTGGGCGGGGCGCACCCCCTGCCCCCACGCAGCTGCCGGGTGGGTGAACCCGGGGCTGCGGGAGAAGCCCGGGTCCCAGAGGCCAGGCACTGAGTCCCGCGGAGCCCGGTGCCGTGCGGCCACGGCACGCCCTCTACCCCGTCTGGTGGCCTCCGTCAGCAGCGAGCGAGCAAAGTCAGAGTTTGTCCCCTTCTTTGAAATACCGGTCCAGTCCAGTTTGTTACAAAGCACGGACGGCGACGTGAGCGAGCCGTGACAGCGTGTGACCCCCAGCCGGGCAAGGGGTCACGTGACGCCACCGGCTCAGGCGTGAAATATCCGTGAATCCGTCTTCATGTAGCTTTTATGTTTTTTAAGGAAAGGCTTGATTTCCGATACACGAGACCCGGCAGCGTGATGAAGTCGGTCAGTCCATGGCCGGTGCCTGGCGGCCGCCGGTGCCAGGAGCGAGCCAGCCGGGCGTGCGGTGGCCGAGCGTCAGCTACCACGGCGGAAGCGAGGGATTCCCGCTTGCCTCCTGCGGGGCTGCACAGGCTGTCGCGTCTCCCAGGCCAGGCTCCCGGAGCCGTGGCTGCAGTGCAGAAGTGTGGGCGTCTCCGACAGGGACCGCGGTCTCCTGCCCGGGGCCGAGTCCAGAGGGCGGGCAGTGCCAGGGCCCTGCACGGTTACAGAAAGCCGGGGCTAAGAGACGCTGGACTTGGTGCGCACCATACACGTGGTGAAGTTCCCACAGAGAAGCCTCTGGTGCCCCCAGTAGGCGAGGGAGCTGGCCAGCACGTGGGTCCTGGGGTGCCAGCCACAGCCTCCCGCGCCCGGCCGCGGGCAGCCCGGAGGCCCGGGGGCAGGTTTGACTTTGCCTCTCCTGGGTTTTTTTAAAGCCGTGCTGTCGTCTGGCCCCGATGCTGCTTCGCGGAGGCCGCGCCGCGGCGGCGGGGGGAAGCCAGGGCCAGAACCCGTTTTGTGCAATGCGTGAGCCAAGGAGAGCTCCCCGCCCACCCAGCGCGAGGCGGGGCCCCCCTCCCCCGCTCCACGCACCCCCAAGGCCACCTCACAGTTAACACGGGGAGATCCTTTGACGTTTTAATTTATGATAATTATTTTTATGTTATTTATGTAAATAATTAACTGCTTTTACATAATAATCTCATCACATGAACTTGAGCTGGAACGCGGAGACCGTTCTCAGCTCACGTGGTCCAGACACCGTGGAGTCGGCACGAGATCCAGGCACCTGAGATGGTTGTTTTTGTTTTTGTCTTTTTTTAATCAAAACCGATTTCTTTATGCATTTGCAGTGCGTAAAGGACAGACGACCTGGGGGACGACGCAGACGGGCCTGGGCCTATGGCCGAGCGTCCACTGCACTGATCCCTCGCTCCTCTTCCCTGCGAAGCAAAGGCCTTTGAAGTCGCGGCTTTATTTTTTTAAACAAGGGGGGGGGCAAGGCTGCAGCCCGCGTCGGTGTGCGCGGAGACCCCGGCGGAGCTGGGGCGGCCCTGGTGTCCCCACTGTTCAAACATCAGCCTTGTGAGAATTCCAATAAAAGCCAGACTTGTGAGTTTCCGGGGGTGCCGTGGCCTCAGGTTCTCTACCGCGGTCGCTGTCCGTCCACGTGTGAAAACCCCGATAGCAGGAGAAAGCGGTGACTGGGCTGAAGAAGTGGCCGCGTGGCGTGGGATCGCTCTCTGGCGGGAAGCATGACTTTGCTGTAGCCGCCGTAAGGGAGGGGAGCAGATGGCGCCACCGTGGCCGCCGGGTCCTGGGAGTCCCCCTCGGTGACCTGGAGTTAACCAGAAGCCTGTATGCTCACCGGGGAGCCGTGGAGCCGTGGGTCACGTGCCACGTGACGAGCATGCATCTTGCAGGCAGAATGCGGGGCCCTGGGAACAGCACTGCGTGTCACGTTCTCGGGAAAGCCTGTGCCTGACACCACCGCCCCGGAGCCAGCGTGCACCTGTGCCAGACACCACCGCCCCGGAGCCAGCGTGCACCTGCTCCTGAGGACCTGGGCGTGGAGGGTAGGCTGCAAGGGCCTTGTGCGGCTGTGTGGTTCACGGTGTCCGGAACCTGGGGGCACGGCCACCCGCCGGGGGTGGTACCGGGGCATCCGGGACTTCGGAACGTGTTGAGCTGCTTCCCGCCGTGCCGTGTGACCTGCGCTCCCTGCCCGCTGCCTGGTGGGGAAAGTCGGCACGTGGATGTGTTTTGGGAATGGTTGTGATTGCCGCTGTCACCATCACCTACCTCTTCCTCAAAATTTACTGGGGCCGGCGCTGTGGCACAGCGGGTAAAGCCACCACCTGCAGTGCCGGCATCCCATGTGGGTGCCAGTTCGAGTCCCAGATGCTCCACTTCCAATCCAGCTCTCTGCTATGGCCTGGGAAAGCAGCAGAAGATGCCGAAGTCCTTGGGCCCCTGCACCCACATGGGAGACCCGGAAGAAGCTCCTGGCTCCTGGCTTCGGATCAGCGCAGCTCCAGTCATTGCGGTCAATTGGAGAGGGAACCAGCAGATGGAAGACCTCTCTCTCTGCCTCTGCCTCTCTGTAACTGCCTTTCAAATAAATAAGTAAAAGTCTTCTTAAAGAAGATTGATTTATTGAAAGACAGGAAGAGACAGAGAGATCTTCCATCTGCTAGTTCACTCCCAGATGGCTGCATTGCCTGGGACTGGGCCAGGCCGGAGCCAGGAACCTGGAGCTCCATCGGGATCTCCCGTGGGGGGCAGGGACACAGGCACTAGAGCCACCTTGACCGGCTTCCCAGGCGACCGGATGTGGAGCAGCCGGGACTGGCCCTGGTGCTCACGTGGGGCCCCGCTCGCCCCGCTGGGCCTCCTGTCCCCAGGCTGGGAAGCCCGTGGCCTTTTCCGTAAGGCCACGTGGGTCAATGGAGTGAGTACGGAGAGACGCCGGTGGCAGAGGGGACTCCTCGTGCCACTTCCTTGGGCACGTGGTCTGGAGTGAGCCGTTATCCCGTTAGGTTTCTTTGAAAGTGTCCAGCAGGGACTGGGGTGAGCCACAGCCAGGGGCCAGGAACTCCCATGGGGTCTCCCCTGGGAGTGGCAGGGACCCCCACACCTGGGCCACACCCGCCGCTCTTCCGGGCTGCCGCAGGTAGCCTGCACTCGGATGTGGGACGCCGGAGTCGCAGCAATGGCAGAACTGCCACGGGCGGGTGTGGCGGCAGCCGGCTCCATTTGTTTAACCGAGGGCGCTTCCTGGCCAGGCCGGGCTGGCAGCTTCCGGACAGCGCAGGGGCCCGGCGGGGCGGCTCTGATCCACCAGCACCCCCGCCCTGCCTTCTCCCTGGCGCGCTGTCACAGCTGGAGGCTGGGATGTGGCTGGCGGTCACAGTCTGGGACTACTGGCTTCTACCAGTTCGCACCCAGGGAGCAGAGGCCTTTGGCCAGGGACTGTGACTTCCTGGCCCTGGGTGGTCCCTGGGATCCCTGAGGGCGGGCAGCTGGCACCCCCATATCCTGCAGATGGGGCGCTCTTTAATCTGGCAGCCTGCCCGCCAGTGGTCCCAGATCCTCAGTGGGGAGGGTGCCACGGCCACCTGTGGCGGGGAATGCCCGCTGCCCGGCACACCTCTGGGGAACAGGGAGGCTGAGGCCTGAGACCTGGCTCCACCCGCGGCAGCCACTACACGAACCTCCCCACCGCGTGAGCCAGGCTGGAGCTCCGTCCGCACCCCAGAGCCGCCCGCTTCCCTCCCGAGTTATCGCCAGAAAACCGGGCAGTGAGGGCGAGGCGGCCGTGCCGTGTGGTCACACCAGCTTCCAGAGCCCGAGGCTGCTCCTGCCGCTGACCCAGATCCATCCGGTAGAGGGGGTGCCGGCCACAGTCGGAACTCCCTGTCACTCGCCCTTCCTGTTGGGTTAAAGGACACCCAGTTCTTTCCAGGATCCCGGGGGCCTCGTCCATCGCCCTGGCCCCTCGCACAGCCAGCAGTCTTGGCGTCCACGCCGCCCCACGTCCACCTGCGTGCTTCTGTGAGTGACTATCCGGGTCTCACCATCTGTGCTGAGTCTCCAGCTGCCGCCCGCCACGTGGCTGCTCTGCCTCCCCTCATGTCCCTTGGGAGTCTGCACTCATGCTGTGGTCCCCGGTGACGCATGTGGAGGTCCCCGATGCATTGCGTCCCCAGGCTCCAAGCCCAGTGTCCTCCGTGGGCTGCTAGGTGTTCTCCCAATATCCCTCCGGCCACTGTCCCCTCTCACACCCCACCCCAGGGCCTTTGCACGTGCCGTTCACAGTGACCACTGCCTGCCCTTTGGCAATGCCCAGGCGCCCCTCAGACGTCCCCCGCAGCCTCTGTTCCTCGTCCTCCTGGAGCTCACGCGTCCCACAGTGACTTCCGTGTGTTCACAGCGCTTGCCAGCTGGCAGTCCCACCCCGGTTCCCCAGGAGCGGAGCTGTGTGTCCAGTCTCCTGCTCCCATGAGCCTCCAGAAGGGAGGGGCTGTGCTGTCCGCACATCCCCTGCACCACGCCCCCAGCACAGTGGTGCAGTGACCGACAGGTGCCGGTGTGTGGCTCCGCGGCCCCGCCCAGTCCTGGCACCACACACTCTGCGGAAGCAGGCTGTCTTCCTACACGTTGTCCTGGTGCTTACAAAACCAGGCTCCAGCCAGGCCGCACCAGCTGGTGATGCAGTCGCAAACACCCTGGCACCTTAGCAGCTCCAAACAACTCCCACGCGGCCACTCCTCGCACGCACACACAGGCAGTGAGCAGGCTGGGAGCACGCGCATGCGGGCAGTGAGCAGGCTGGGAGCACGCGCACGCGGGCAGTGAGCAGGCTGGGAGCAGAGGGCCTGGGCTTGGCCGAGCCGGGACGGGAGGTCGCGCACCGCAAACGCCAGGGGCCGGGAGCTTCTTCCGGGTCTCCCACACGGGTGCAGGGCCCAAGCCCTTGGGCATCTTCCACTGCTCTCCCAGGCCACAGCAGAGAGCTGGGCTGGAAGAGGAGCAGCCGGGACTGGAACCAGCGCCCATGTGGGATGCCAGTACTGCAGGGGGCGGCTTTACCCGCTACACCACAGCCCCCCCCCCCCGTTTTTGATGGGTGTGCAATGATTGTGTGTATTGGTGTGGTGCTGCAAGACAGTTGTACCTGTGAGCTGATCACATCCTGGTAGTTGGCACTCCCGTCTCCTTATCACTTCCTTATGAGGGGAGCCTTCGGGCTCCTCCCTCCTGGTTCTTCACAAAGCACCTGTGCGTAGCAGGTGGCTCGAGCCAGAGCCGCGGGCCTGTGCTGTTGAGCGCTGGCCACGCTCCTGTCCCACTGTGTCCTGGTGGCCGTTTCCCTCCCCCCGCCCCCTGTGGCCATTACCCACCCCCACTGTGCCCCCCCCCAGCCCTCCCCAGCCTCTAGGAATCATTTTCCTGTGTTCAGATGAACCTTAGACTCTTAATTCTTTTATTTTAGCCTGTGCATGTGGGAGAGAACGCGAGGACCTGGTTTATTTCCCTTAACATAAAGGCCCCAGTTCCATCCACTTTGCTGCCCATGACAGGTGTCATTCTTCCTGGCTGGATACTTCCTGTTGGGTGCGTATGTGTGTCTGTGTGTGCCTGTGTGTATGTGTGCCTCTGTGTGTCTGTGTGTCTGTGTGTGCCTGTGTGTATGTGTGCCTCTGTGTGTCTGTGTGTGTGTGTGTGCCTGTTTGTGTCTGTGTGCCTGTCTGTGTGTGTCTGTGTGTGTATGTGTATCTATGTGCCTCTGTGTGTCTGTGTATGTGTGCGTGTGTGTCTGTGTATGTGTGTCTGTGTGTATGTGCATCTATGTGCCTCTGTGTGTCTGTGTATGTGTGCGTGTGTGTCTGTGTGTGTATGTGTGTCTGTGTGTATGTGTATCTATGTGCCTCTGTGTGTCTGTGTATGTGTGCGTGTGTGTCTGTGTGTGTCTGTGTGTCTGTGTGTGTATCTATGTGCCTCTGTGTGTCTGTGTATGTGTGTGTCTGTGTGTCTGTGTGTGCCTGTGTTTGTGTGTGTCTGTGTGTCTGTGTGTATGTGCATCTATGTGCCTCTGTGTGTCTGTGTGTGTGTGTGTGTGTGTGGAGTATTTTCTCTATCGATGGACACTTTAGTTGACTTCATACTTCGGCCATTGTGTCATTTGAAATTTCTGTGTCTTCATGAGCCTGGAAAATGCTGACTCTCAGTGAGTCGATATTATGAATAAGACGCGAACTAATCCTTGCACTTTGTGTATTAAGCTAAGGTTTTGTCTCTTGCTGGCAAACATGATTATTCAAGCCTTTGATTCTTTATGGTGACTGCACGTCACTGGTTGGTGGAGGAGTCCTTCATGAGAACTGATCTTCAGTATGGCAAATCATCGCACTACAGCAAGGGGCCGGTGCCGTGACACAGTGGGTTAGAGCCCCAGCCCAGCAACCCATATGGGCGACGGTTCAAGTCCCGGCTGCTCCACTTCTGATCCAGCTCCCTGCTAATGAGCCTGGGAAAGCAGTGGAAGACGGCCCAAGTGCTTGGGCCCCTGCACCCACGTGGGAGACCTGGAAGAAGCTCCTGGCTCCTGGCTGCGGTCTGGCCCAGCAGTGGCCGTTACAGCCATTTGGAGAGTGAACCAGCAAAGAGAGAACCTCTCTCTCTCTCTCTCTGCCTTTCAAATACAATGAAGACACTTTTTAAGAAGACACTTGGTCGACCAAGCCCTCCTGCCCCTCTTCTAGTTTCCAGCACTCAGATTCTCTGCGCTGTGCCCCCACCCCCACTCCCGACCTCCCCGCCTCGCCCTCCGGTATCCAGCCTGTTACAGGCTTGAAATGAAAGGACGGTGACGTTTCCGGTAAGTGCCAGCGTGGAGAAGCCCGCGTGCCTCATTGTGTCATCGTCACACGTCCCCTGAGGCTGCCTTTCGCAGAGGTTTGGTCGCCCCACAGTTCTGGAGGTGGGAAAACCCCAACCGCGTGGCCCCGCGTCTGGTGAGGGTGCCCGGTGGTATCCCGGCACGGCAGGCGGCCTCTCTGGGGGAGAACCCCCAGGAGGGAGAGGAAGAAAGAGAGAGCTCAGGGCCAGGCTCGCCCGTGCAGAAGATCCGTGGTGCAGGACCCAGTTCCCCGTCGTGAGCCGCAGCCCCTCAAGGTACCAGCTCTGATCCGGTCACAGGAGCAGTCGGGACGCAAACCCCGCCCTCGAGACCCCCGCCTTCACACCCCCTGCCTGGCTTCCAGCGCTCAGCCCTCGGGGGACAAACCATGCCCGAACCATAGCACCTGGGGTTTTCTCGTCTCCACGTCCCAAGCAAAGACCATGTGGCTGTGGGTGGTGATCCGTCGGGGAGGCCAGCCACGGAGTCCGTGGAAACCACACGCTGAAATGTGTCCCTGGAATTCCGGCTTTTGCGTGCGGCTTCCAAACCTCAGTCAAGAGTGAGTTCGTCCAGGATGAGAAGGGGACCCCTGCTCAGGCGTGCGCGTTCCTCGCCGACACCCGGGGGATGGCTGTCGCCGTGCTGGGAGAGGACGGGCGGAATCCATCGCCGGCAAGGCATCGGCCTCCCCAGTGACTGCCCCAACAGATCTGTGCGGCTGGGCCACTGCCCCGCCTTGGGACCGGCGTCCAAGCTTCTGTTGACCTCGTGCCTTCTGAGAGGTCAGGAAAAGGACGGCCCTGGGCACAAGGTCGCCCAGGCGGAAGCTCTGCCCCCCCCCCCGGCCGGACGTCCACGAGCCCCCCACCCCAAATGTCCCCCAGCAGGCAATACGCGCCCACGGATCAGACGGAGCCCCCTTTCTAGACCAGAGAACTGTTTTGTTAGTTTTTGTGTTTTCTCTTGGTTTACAAGGTCACAGCAAAGGGTGCCATGGCTCTCCAGGCTCCGGTGGCCTTGCGCTCACGGCCCGGCGTGATCAGCGGCCTCCACCCCCTCCCGCCTCCGGTGCAGTCGGAGCTCGGCTGTTTCAGCTGGTTATTCACCAGCCAAGGGCGGGCTGGGCTGCTGGCTTCGGTGCTGGGAGGACAGCTCAGAGCCAGCTGTGCCGACTCAGCGGCTGTGCCCAGCGTCTCTCCCCTCCACTCCGGACCCAGCCGAGTGTTATAGCCCTCGGCTGCAATTTGGAGGGCTTTGTCCCGAGCCGAGAACAGAGCGTGGCCCGACTGCCCCAGTCACGACCATTTTATTATTGATGAAGCGAGCGGAAGAGATGTTGCAGCCCTGTCCCTCTGTCCGCTCTAGCAGGGACCTCACCTACCGCCTGCCGACCACCTGACTCCGCTCACAACAAAGAAGAATCTAGGCATGGCTCTCCAAAGCTGTTGCCTCAAGACAGACTTCCCCGAGGACTTGCGCATCCCTCCCCAGAAACCCCAAGCTTACTTTCTGGAGTGACTGCGTTGTTGGTTTCCCGGGGGGATCTACAGTTTTAACCTCAGCACATCTTCCTGGTTCGTGCTGATCTGAATGTCATTCACAAGGTTCAGATACGCAGATGGGCTTGGCCTTTGGGGGACCGGGCACTTCCACCTGCCCGATTTCTTAGCCTTTCCTAATTCTTAAGGGCAGGCATCGTGCTGCTGTGGGCTAAGCCCCCGCTCGCTACGCCAGCATCCCATACTGGGGCGCTGGTTCGAGCCCCGGCTGCTCCACTTCTGATCCTGCTCCCTGCTGACGCACCAAGGGATGCAGCAGATGGTCCAAGGGTTGGGACCCCTGCTGCTCCCACGGGAGATCTGGATGGAGCTCCTGGCTTTAGCCCAGCCCAGGCCTGGCTGTGTGTCCACCTCTCCCACTCTCATTCTCTCTCTCTCTCTCTCTCTCTCTCTCTCTCTCTCATTGTCTCTCTCTCTGCCTTTCAAATAAATAAATAAAACGTAAAGAAAAACAGGCACATTCGAGTCACTGAGCTCTCACAGCACACAGGTGTGGGCGGGGCTCCGGCAGCCCGGGTGCGGTGGCGCCTCGTCTGCACGCTGCATCTCTTCCTCCTCCAGTCCGTGAGCACAGAGCCCCCACGGGCCAGAGCTGGAGCGGTCTCTGCCAGTCTGCCTCACCGCCCCGCGGGAAGCAGCGCCACCTTTGTCGCACCCAGGAAAACGTGCCCGGGCTGCAGGCGTCCTGGTCCCCAGGGGAGCCCCGTGCGGCAGCGAGAGCAGCTGGCAGCGCGCAGGGGCCGCCTCCTGTCCAGGAACGCCCTCGTGTCTGTGTGTGTCTCTGTGTGTGTGTATGCTGTGTTTGTGTGTGGTCTGGGGTGTGTCTGTGTCTATGTATGTCTTGTATATGTGTATGTATGTGGGTGTGTCTGTGGGTGTGACTGTGTATGTGTATGTGTGTGTGTCTATGTGTCTCTGTGTCTATGTGTCTCTGTGTCTATGTATGTCTGTGTATGTATGTGTGTGTCTATGTATGTGTATGTGTGTCTGTGTGTGTGTCTATGTATGTCTGTGTATGTGTGTGTGTCTGTGGGTGTCTCTGTGTGTGTGTCTATGGGTGTGTCTCTGTGTCTATGTATGTCTGTGTCTGTGTGTCTGTGTGTGTGTCTGTGTATGTGTGTGTATCTGTGTATGTGGGTGTGTCTGTGTGTGTGTCTATGTATGTCTGTGTATGTGTGTATGTGTGTGTGTCTATGTATGTCTGTGTATGTGTGTGTGTCTGTGGGTGTCTCTGTGTGTGTGTCTATGGGTGTGTCTCTGTGTCTATGTATGTCTGTGTCTGTGTGTCTGTGTGTGTCTATGTATGTGTGTGTGTCTGTGTATGTGGGTGTGTCTGTGTGTGTCTGTGTGTCTATGTATGTCTGTGTATGTATGTGTGTGTCTATGTATGTCTGTGTCTGTGTGTGTCTATGTATGTCTGTGGGTGTGACTGTGTATGTGTCTGTGTGTGTGTCTATGTGTCTATGTATGTCTGTGTATGTATGTGTGTGTCTATGTATGTCTGTGTCTGTGTGTCTGTGTGTGTGTCTGTGTATGTGTGTGTGTCTGTGGGTGTCTCTGTGTGTGTCTGTGTGTGTGTCTATGGGTGTGTCTCTGTGTCTATGTATGTCTGTGTCTGTGTGTCTGTGTGTGTCTGTGTATGTGTGTGTATCTGTGTATGTGTGTGTGTCTGTGTGTGTGTCTATGTATGTCTGTGTATGTGTGTGTGTCTGTGGGTATCTCTGTGTGTGTGTCTATGGGTGTGTCTCTGTGTCTATGTATGTCTGTGTCTGTGTGTCTGTGTGTGTGTCTATGTATGTGTGTGTATCTGTGTATGTGGGTGTGTCTGTGTGTGTCTGTGTGTCCCCCGGGCTGCAGGTGTCCTGGTCCCCAGTGGGAGCCCCGTGCAGCAGCGAGAACAGCTGGCAGCGCGCAGGGGCCGCCTCCTGTCCAGGAACGCTCGTAGCCCCTGACGTCTTCGGTCTCGTGAGAGAGAAGGTTCTGGAATCAGCGAGTGGCTGCTTCCCCACGTGCAGCACGAGGGGTGTCCTGGGAAGAGCTGCTGTGGCCAGGCGTTAAGCGGCCCTTCCTCGGGGATCTGAAGTCAGGGGTGACGGTGCCCGCAGACTGACAGTCCTGCACTGGGTCAGGGCCTTGGACAGCGTCTTGCAGAGCAGAGCCGAGCAGCAGGACTGTCACGGAGGCCACTGTGCCGTTGTCACGCACTGAAGCCTCACCCTCGGGACACGAATGCTGGTGTCGGAGGGCTCAGAACCCCACAGACGCCCCGGCGGGCTCACCCCGGCGGGCTCACCCCGGCGTCGCGCTCTGCTCCCAGCCCGCATGGGAAGACGGGCGTGTGTCCTTGCTAGGAGTTCGGTTTTCCTTTTAACTGTATTTCAAATTGCAGAGTTTCTTTCATTAAACTTTTAAATAAAGATTTATTTTATTTCTTTGAAAGATCGAGTTATAGAGAGAGGTAGAGCCAGAAAGAGAGAGAGAGAGAGAGAGAGAGAGAGAGGTCTTCCATCCTCTAGTTCACTCCCCAGATGGCTGTAACAGCTGGAGCTGTGCTGATCCGAAGCCAGGAGCCAGGAGTCTCTCTCATGGGTGCAGGGGCCCAAGCACTTGGGCCATCTTCTGCTTTCCCAGGCCACAGCAGAGAGCTGGACTGGAAGTGGAGCAGCCGGGACTCGAACCGGCGCCCATAAGGAATGCCGGCACTGCAGGCCAGGGCTTTACCCGCTACGCCACAGCGCCAGCCCCTCTTTCATTAAACTTTAACAACTGTGTTATTTATTACAAAGATGAGGAAAAAATGGGGTTCAGAAATTGCGAGCTTTAGAAAGAGAACGTCGGGGTTTCCGTGTTTTGGTTATTTGAAAACTTGTTGGGAGGAACAGATGTTTCTAGCAGCCCCCGTGCTTGCTTTCTGGTGGCCACCCAGTGAATCGCTTCACCCGCACAGCTCATCCTGTGGAAGAACACGAAGCCCGCACACCTGTCTCCCCGTGTCAGCATAAGCCGGGGTGACCTCTAGGTGGCGCAACGCTTCTTTTTTTGACAGGTTCGGAGGCGGCCGATTCCTTCTGGGCGGTGTGTTGGGTGACGCTGGCTGGCCGGGTACAACAGCAGAGAATTCAGCCCTGTTCTCCTGCAGCATTAATCCCTGGCAGCCTTCTGAATCTCACAAGGTGGGCGGGGCGGGGGCGGGGTTCCAGGTCCTTTCCCCGTGAGCCTCCCCAGGCCAGGGGTGAGTTAGGATGGCTGCGCCTGGCTTCCCGCACCTGCTCTTGGAAGTGGCGTGTGCAGCGCGTGCTAAGGAGAGCAGGGAGGGCCGGGGTCTGGGAGGGCCGGGGTCTGGCCCAGCAGCTAAGACGCCCATGTCCCAAGCCCGAGTGCCTGCGTGCAATACTGGCTCTGGCTCCTGGCTCCCCCTTCCAGCCCAAGCAGACCCTGGAGTGGGCGGGGACAGCACAGTGAAGGGGTCCCTGCCACCCTCGTGGGAGACCAGACTGGATTCATCCCTCCAGTTCCTGGCTTTGGCCTCTGCCCAGCCTCTGCTGTTTTGGGAGTTTGGGGAGCTCTCTCTCTGTGTCTCTCCAACTCCTTGCATTAAAAAAAATTGAGTATCACGGGGGGTGGAGCCCCAGGAGCCGTGAAGACCTCTGTAGGAGCTCTGATGACCTCTGTAGAGCCGTGATGTTCTCTGTAGGAGCTGTGATGACCTCTGTAGAGCCGTGATGACCTCTGTAGAGCTGTGATGACCTCTGTAGAGCCGTGATGTTCTCTGTAGGAGCTGTGATGACCTCTGTAGAGCCGTGATGACCTCTGTAGAGCTGTGATGACCTCTGTAGGAGCCGTGTAGCACAGTTCTGGCTGTTGCAGCCAATTGGGGAGTGAAGCATCAGATGGAAGATCTCTCTCTCTCTCTCTCTCTCTCTCTCTCTCTCTCTCTGCCTCTCCTCTCTCTGTGTAACTCTTTCAAGTAAAATAAATAAATCTTTAAAAAAAAAAAAGAAAGAAAGAAACCAGAGCCGGCAGACTGAACAGGGAGAGACTTCACAGTTCTGGTAATTGGATCCCATCTGCACAGAAAATCAAACAGAGGCATGGAAGAGATTTCTTCAAAGACCCAAACTGAGGTTCTGGGGAGGAGAATGGAGGCTGGTGCTGTGGCGTAGTCAGCTAAGCCGCCACCTGCAGTGCTGGCATCCCCTGTGGGCGCTGGTTCGAATCCCGGCTGCTCCACTTCTGATCCAGCTCTCTGCTACGGCCTGGGAAAGCAGTGGAGGACGGCCCACATGCTTGGACCCCTGCACCCACGTGGGAGACCCGACCCCAGCTGTGGCAGCCATCTGGGGAGTGAACCAGCAGATGGAAGCTCTCTGTCTCTCCCTCTCTCTATAACTCTGACTTTCAAATAAATAAATAAATCTTTAACAAGAAAGAGATACGAATGGCGGTGTCTGACGCGGGAAAGCACACTGGACCGGTGAATGGCGGACAAGGGAGCTTCGGCGTGGCCAGGGGAGCCCAGGGCAGAGGGACAGCGGGCGGGGGGACAGCGGGGCGCGGACACGGAGGTGACGGACACCCCCGGAGCTGGCCCCGCGGAGACCACGCCGACGCACGCTGTTCTGCAGGCCCACAGCGCTCCAGTCCCATGAAGCCAGTATCTGTCTCCCTCCGTCTGCGGCGGGGAACCGCGAGTGCAGACAGGGCTGCGACAGGGCCCCAGGTGCCCCCATGCCGCACACCTGGGAAACCCCGGACGGCAGAAACCAGGCCACGCCCCTGTGCCTGCTGCAGGGCCCAGTGAATGGTCAGCCCGAGGCCGTGGCTGCAGTTCCCATTGTGGCCCACAGAGGGCAGATGGCACCGCACGGAGATGCTCCCTGGCTGCCCTAGCAGCAGGGAGCCGCGAGAAACAGAACCCCAGGAGGATTCTTTGTCCAGGAGCAAAGTCCTGGCCTGTCCGATCTGGGGCAGCGATAGGAGACTCCGCTGGCAGCCGCGGGCCGGGGGACTCAGTCCCGTGGCTCTGACTCAGGCGGGAGCAGCAGGTCAGCCAGGCTTCTGGGCCCCCAGGGGAGCAGAGACAGAGGCCACTTCACCTCCTGGGGCAGAGGGGGAGCCGCTCCTGGCTGCTCTCCTAGACTGGGGTGGGGGCAGGGGCGGCGCCCGCCGCTCCATCCTTCACTCGGGCTGTCACAGCCCCGTCGTCTGCTGTTGCTCCCTAGGAAATACCTCTGCAGCGGTTCAGTCCGCCCAGCTCTAGAACACAGAGGTAGCCTGACACAAGACACCCGCGAGGCCCCGTGGTTTGGTTTCCGGGGAACCTGGGCTCTGTGTCCCTCCGTCTCCTCCGGGGTGGGTCCCAGGACCCCCGAGATACCACGGTCTGCAGGTGCTCAGATCCCACGAACAGAGTGTTTCCCACTGCCTACACACCCCCTTCTGTGTGCTGAGCCCGTCTCCACGTGGCTGGCGATGTCCAGTACAACCTAGAGCTGTGTGAATGGCGCTTTCGCTCCTTGGCTAGGGACTAACAACAAAGCCAGCAAGAGGACATCTGTTCAGCACAGACTCAGATTTGTAACCACCAGTTCCCTTCCACGACTGATGGACCCCGCAGCCGTGGACCCCACAGGCACAGAGGGTGGACTGGATGGAGATGGTAGGCGAGACACAGAGCAGGGGTGCAGGCTCCCATCTGCTGGTTCACTCCCCCAAACGCTCCACATCGTCAGGGGCCAGGCCAGGCCAAAGAAGGAGCCGAGCCAGGAACACAATCCGGGTCTCCCACGTGGCTGCAGGAACCGGAGATTTGGGCCACCACCTGCTGCCTCCCCGGGTCCGCATCGGCAGGAGCCGGAGTCGGGAGCTGGGGCCAGAAATCGCACGCAGGCGCCCCGGCGTGGGAGCTGGGTGCATGACCACCAGTCTGAGTCCAGCGGGGGACGAGCGACATCTCAGGGCTCAAAGGCCTTCGGACAGAAGATGTTTGAGTGCCCATGGGATGATGTCCTCCACACTGGAAAGGGACATCGGGAGAAGTCACTCAGTTTGTTGCTTTAAAAACGTGACCCTCCTCCCAACGCACCCCCCAGACACACCCAGAACAGTGCTGGCCCCAGATCCTGGTGCCCCCGTGGCCCAGCGCAGGTGGCACCCGGGACTGACGTCCGAGAGGTCATGACCAGGTGCGGTCAGTCGCCCGGGTGGACGTGGAGGCCAGCGTGCCTTGTTTTGGACAAAGCAGAGCTTTCTGTAACAGGGACCAAGGCTCCGGCTCAGGTGGGCGCTCAGTTTCCCATGGCTGCAGAGCAGAGTTGGATTCTCTGGGGTCCTGGGTGCCGGAGCGCCCCCTGAAAGGCGCAGGGCAGGGCCCTCCCCATTGCCCCCAGCCCCTGGCACCCCGTGCTCGGGGATACAGCTCTCCCGTCCCGGGGCCATCGTCTTCCACACATGTCCGCCTCCATGTCCCCTCCCCCTTTTCTAAGGGCGCCCCCGTCCTGGACCAGGCCCACCCTAACGACCTCATTCTTCCCTGGATCAGCTTTGCAGGCCCTGTTTCCGAATGTGGTCCCATGGGAGGCGTGGGCCCCCCTGCACGCTCTGCCCTCAGCTCCTCCGTGGGCGGGGCTTTGTGGCCAGCTGCTGATGACATCATTGCCGTTGCCCCGCCCTCCCATCCCTGCCGACTCTCCGAGGCTTGGGCTGCAAGACCCTGCAAACAGCCAGGAAGACCCTTGCCAAGTAACCCCCCACTCGGGCCACCTCTGCACCCCATGTTCGCAGCTTCTCCCCGGAGTCCCAGACTGGGGGGGGCAGGGGTCGCACCAGCAGTGCCCAGTCCCTGGACTCTGTCCACTGGCTTTGGACCTCAGTTCTTTCCTACAGCCTGTCCGGACCACCCTCAGATCACTGAGGGGCACCGCAGTCCCAACCCCTCCGGCAGTGACTCCGGTGCCTGGGGGAGGGGCGCAGACCAGCTGTTCCCAGCGCACACTGGGAGGGGTGAGGCCCCCCACGGAGGTGACCTCCCGCCCCGGAGCCTCGGTGGCCGGCCCCCGCAGCCGGCTTTGCGGTCAGCTCTGCACCCGCATCTCCTGGAGCTTGTGCCTGGGGCTGGCAGCGGCCGCTTGGCTGAGGTCCGGCTGTGCATGAGGTGGTCCAAGATGCATCCACTCTGCCCCCAAGGATGCCGCTCCCTGCCCGACCGGCCCTGGCTGGGGCCATCCAGAGTGGACAGCTCCATCTGGCTCCGCCCCAGCTCAAGGCTGGGACACACCCGCCCTCCGTCCTCCTGCTGCGCCCAGGGCCGCTTCCTGCTGGAGCGGCTGGCCGGGCACAGGGAGATCTGTCCCTGAGCTCTTTCTCAGGTGACGTCAGCCACTTGGCAGGGTTCGTTTTCCTTGATCTGTCTGTCATCCTGACAGCGCCTTCTGCTTGCGTCATGATAGAAAGTTCTAGGCTCATTTCAGCTCTCGTGGGGCCGGCTGGCCAGTGGGCACGAGCCACAGCGCGGCCGCCTCAGCCAGGTAGGTGTCGGGAGCACCAGGGCCCTCAGAAGCTCCCACCTGAGTGCTGGCATTCCTTGTGGCTGCAGGTTCAAGACCCGGCTGCTCCACTTTCAGTCCAGCTCTCTGCCATGGCCTGGGAAAGCAGCAGAAGATGGCCCAAGTGCTTGGGCCCCAGCACCTGCATGGGAGACCTTGAAGAAGCTCCTGGCTCCTGGCTTCAGATCAGCCCAGCTCCGGCCGTTAGGGCCAGCTGGGGAGTGAACCAGCAGATGGAAGACCTCTCTCTCTCTGACTCTGCCTTTCAAATAAATAAATAAATAAATATTTTTAAAAGGGATGAAATAAATAAATATACATATTAAATTTATGTGTATCATCTTTATTTTAAAAATTATTAGGATGATCTGGGGCTGGTGCCGTGGCTCACTTGGTTAATCCTCCACCTGTGGCACCGGCATCTCATGTGGGTGCCGGGTTCTAGTCCCAGCTGCTCCTCTTCCAGTCCAGCTCTCTGCTGTGGCCCGGGAGGGCAGTGGAGGATGGCCCAAGTGCTTGGGCCCTGCACCCGCATGGGAGACCCGGAAGAAGCCCCTGGCTCCTGGCTTCGGATCGGCCATTTGAGGGGTGAACCAATGGAAGGAAGACCTTTCTCTCTGTTTCTCTCACTAACTCAATCTGTCAAAACAAAACAAAACAAAAATTATTAGGATGTACTTTTTAAAAATTGAGGTGAAATTGTGTGACATAAAATTAGCCATTTTAAAACATCCATTCACTTAGTGAGCACTCACAGGACAGCGCCAACCATCGCTGGACTTCCGAACGCTGTGGTCCCCATGGGAGAGCCCACACTCACCACGCGGCTGCCCCTGCAGCAGAGCCCACACCCACCACACAGCCGCCCCGCCTGCCTTCTCTAACCGCCATGGCTGTTGCCTGGTTCACTCCTGCTCGGCCCACCTCGGGGGTCTCCCCCAAGCCCGAGCCTTCATCAGCTTCCTCTGTTACAAGCCCACGGCTGGGTGCATCAGTGTGCTCGTCGGAGGACTGATTGGGGGAGGCCTGGCTCCTTCCCCTGCGGCCCCTCCCCTGCAGAGGCTCGGCTCTGCTGCCCCTCTGCCCCGCCCCTGCTCCTCTGCCCCCAGCCACACTGGCCTCTCACGGCCTGGCCCCTCTGCAGGTGGCTCCCTCTCCCTCCCCTCTGCCACACTCCCCTCCCAGGGCGCCCCCAGCTCTGAGGCCCTCCAACCAGACACCCTCCCAGCCGGGTGTTCCCAGGACCCCAGGCAGGAGCTGCGGGCATTGTCTCTAGGGCGCCCTCTCTGGTGACTGGGAGATACAGCAGGGCACCCTCTGTGGCCGCCCTGGGTGGCGGCTGTTACGTGGTCAGGCCTGGGAAAGCAGTGTGGCCGTTCCGCAAAAGAAACACACAAAGGGACCTGGTGATCCCACAATGCCACACTCGGGTGTATACACCCTAGGGAACTGAAACGCGATATTCAAGCCAAAACGTGTGCAAGAGCGTTGAGGCGTGGGCAGCCCGCATGCGCCGGTGAGGGAGGGGACAGCCGGACGGAGGGTGGTGCCCATCACCAAGGCAGCGGGGCTCAGGCACCTGCCACAGCACAAGGAAGCCTTGAAAGACGAGGCTCACGGGGGCCGGTGCTGATGAAGGCTCAGGCTTGGGGGAGACCCCCGAGGTGGGCCGAGCAGGAGTGAACCAGGCATCAGCCGTGGCCGTCAGAGACAGAGCAGATGAGACGGCACAGCCTGTGCAAAGGCCCGGCCAGCGCCGATGGAGGCAGTGGGTGGAGCCTGGAGCGGGAGAGCAGCGGAGACCGAGTCTGGAGCTAGAGAGGCTGGAGCCTGGATACCACCAAGGCCCAGGGTCGGAGCTGCGTCAGGAGGCGGGGGGAGCCACGCATCTTGTCCACTTGACCTGGCTGGTGTCTCGGGCCAGGCAGGGTACCGGCTGTGACCGCCATGGCTGGTGTCCAAATTGCAGTGTTATAAATCCAGCAAACAAGGAGTTAAACGCAAGGCGTCCTCTGGTCCTTACCGGAAGAGCAGCCAACCCCGGGGGCCTCAAACTTCTGGCCTCTTTCCACACCTGCCTCTGTCTGAGGCAGTGAGAGGCCTCCGGGCGTGCTGACGTGGGAATGTCCCCGGCTGGGTGTCTGAGCTCCAACCTCGTCCCCTGCCACAGCTGGGGGCTGGGGTGCTGTCACCAGCGGGGTGGCCAGCCCAAGGAAGTGGGGGAACGGAAGGAGGGCTGCTCAGGGGGTGCACGTGGTCTCGGGGACTTCAGGCTGGGAGTCTCAAGGTCACAGGACGGGCTTGACCTACGAGGGTGGGGGTCCCTTAGCCTCAATGCTGCCCGGCATAGATGAAGGGCTGGACTTTAGGATGTAGGTCAGGGCGGGGTCACCGCCTGTCTGGGTGGACAGGTGAGACTCATGGCTCATCTCAGATGCACTCGGGTGCCTTGGAGACATCCCCCCCCCCCGCCCCGTCTTGCGGACACCTCATTAAGTTTGGGGTCTGAGCTCAGAGGAAGGGTCTGGCCTCGAGGGATGCCTGAGGTTGTGGGCCTGGGCCAGACACCCAGGGAGTGAGGAGGGGACCCAGGGAGGGCCAGGGTTCCGTCTGAGGAGCCCCGACACTGCGAGGCGGTGAGGGTGGGGGTGGGGTGGGTGCAGAGGAGGCGCGGGAGGCAGCTCTGTTACAACACGTGTCTCTGGTGCCCTCTGTGCTAACCAGGAGTGCCCTGAAGGTGGGACGGGCTCTGGGTGCTGCGCCCCCAGGCCTGGCATGCCGGGGCCAGGGGAAAGACCGTGGGAAAGGCAGATGGGGCCGCGGGCTAAGGAGGCAGTGTCTCTGGAAGGGGAGTGTTTGTGTAAACAGAAAATGTGCGCTTGATCGGGAGCTGGAAAAGGGGAGTCGGGTGGGGGCTTCCCCTCCAGCACCACCACCCCGCCCCCTCCCCAGGTGGCCCTGGGAAGCGAGCTTCCCGGCCGCTCCCAAATCGTCTTTTCAGAATTAATGAAGGCACGGCCCCGGTGAACAAGCCTTGCGCTTTCCGAAAACAGCACCCAAAACACGCACGGAATTCTCAAAAACATCCCTGCAAGTCCCGGCAGGTGCCGCCTGGCGAGCAGAGAGGAGGCTGGAGGGGAGGAGCTGGCAGAGGGCACGGCCCCCCATGCCCCTCCCCCAGGCCGGCTCCGCGGCTCCTCCCTCTCTGGCCCTGGGCCCCAGGAGCCGCTTCCTGCTGAGGCCCCGGACAGGGCCAGGGCGGCCAGTGTTCCCAGGTCCCTAAGTGAGTCCGGAGGCAGACGCGGGCGCAGGTATCCCCGTCCTTCCTCCCGGGAGACCCGGGAGCACCTCACAAAGCCCATGGAGATGGCGCCCCAGACAGGAGAATCTATGCATCGAGCAGTCTGCGTTCATAAACATGCTGACTACGGAAAAGCCATGCGTGGGTTTAAATGTTTTTGCACCAACATAATCATCTCTTCATTGCACCCTTTCACAAACTGTTTGAAATGCCAGTGCCTCACCCCAAGGGAGCCCCCGGCCAGTGTCTTTCGGTTTCTCTGATCCGCACTGCCCCGGCCCCTTCCCACATGACGGCTGCACACCCAGGGTTCTCTTCGGGCTCCTTGTTGACCGGCAGGGCCTGTCTGGTGCCAACAGCAGGGTCCGGGAGGCCACTTCCCTTGGCCTCTTGAGGGGTTGGGAGGGGTGCTAAGTGGCCCCCCGGGGTGTGGGGGGGAAGGGCACAGCCTGCAGACCAGGAGCTGCAGCTGGTCTCCCACTGAGACACTGGCTCAGGGTCTTGGGATTCTTTTGGGGTGGGCTTGGAAATGAGGTGTGCCAGCCCTGCTCCCACACAACGTGTGCCCCCCTGGTCCCTGGCTGGTCGGCGGCGGCCCTCTGAGCTTCCTGCCCGCGGGGCTCACCTCCTGGGCGTCATGCGCCTCTACTGTGTGTCCTTGGCTGTGCCCCACGCTCCCTCCGCCCCAGGATCTGGCTGATCTCTTCCGAGGGTGCCCGGCATGAGGGCACCCACACGGGCGCCTCCCACGGTTAATCAGCCCCTCGTCTTAATCCCCACGACAGCCACATCCCACATCTGAGGAGCAAAATCCCGCCACTGTTCACTTGCTACTTTTCTTTAAATCAGTCTACTTTTCTTGGACACACAATGCATTTCAAGTGAGATTTCACATTACTTCCCTCTTTGGAAACGGGCCAGCGGCGCACCCCTGTGCATGGTCTTTGTCCCCTTGCTCCTGGCCAGCCCCCCCCGCCCCGTCCCACTGCAGAAGCCCTGTGCAGAGCTGCAGCAGGAACTCCGTCCACTCCATAAATATTTCTCCAGTGAAGCATGCAGATAATTAAACAGATGATCGCACCGTTTTATTGTTTGACCGCTGTGGGCTTACTCACCCCCGCTGCAGAGCTGTGAACGCGGGGGAGACTCTGGGGGCTGGAGGGGAAACCTGGCGCTGCACCCCGACACTCCTGGTCATCCACCCCCACCAACATAATGCTAGTGTTTACTTTCAAGGTTTTTTTTTTTTTTAAGAGATTTATTTATTTATTTGAGAGGCAAGGCTACAGAGAGAAGGAGAGACAGATTATCTTCCATCCACTGGTTCACTCCCCAAGTGGCTGCAGAGGCTGGAGCTGCGCTGACCCAAATCCAGGAGCCAGGAGCTTCTTCCTGATCTCCCACGTGGGTGCAGGGTCCCAAGCACTTGGGCCACCTTCTACTGCTTTCCCAGGTGCATTAGCAGGGAGCTGGATCGGAAGTGGAGCAGCTGGGACCCCATATAGGATGCCGGTGCCACAGCGCCGGCCCCTCCTGTTAACTTTATGTATTCAAAACCCCACTTATTTTTTAAATGGAGGAGGGGGGCACTTGTGACATCACATGCCGCCTCCCAGGACGTGTATCATCGGGAAGCCGGAATGCGGTAGCCAGACTCAAAGCAGGGCCCTGGATATACAGTGTGCGGGCACATGCCGGGGTATGGATCTTTTTATTTTAATTTATTTTTTTTTTGACAGGCAGAGTTAGACAGTGAGAGACAGAGAGACAGAGAGAAAAGTCTTCCTTTTTCCATTGGTTCACCCCCCAACTGGCCGCTACAGCCGGCGCGTTGTGGCTGGTGCTCTGCACTGATCCGAAGCCAGGAGCGAGGTGCCTCCTCCCAGTCTCCCATGTGGGTGCAGGGACCCAAGCACTTGGGCCATCCTCCACTGCCCTCCCGGGGCCACAGTAGAGAGAGCTGGACTGAAAGAGGAGCAACCGGGACAGAACCAGCGCCCCAGCTGGGACTAGAACCCGGGGTGCCGGCGTCGCAGAATTAGCCTAGTGAGCCACGGCACCAGCCAAAACCCCACTTATTTTTTAAATGCTGGTTTAAATGTCAGTTACATTCCCTACAAATGAGCTTAAAATCACCACCTGACACCCAGCCTCCAGGAGACGCAGTGTCACCCCAAGTCAGGAGGAGGAGGAGGGTGTGCTGTCCATGCTCCCCAGGAGGACCCCTCCCAGCAAGCTCTGCAGCCGGCTGGCCGGGTGTGCCAGCTCCTCCCAGGAAAGGCCCTGTGGGGCCGGGCGGCTCAATTTCAGGCTGTAAAATAAGAGGTCCCCGAGCCCCAGGGCCAGTGGAAGCCGAGAGGGAGGCCACCAGGGGGCCGGCGGGTGCGCTTCTCTCTGGCACACACGCAGGTGAACATGTCGCTCTCTCCTTTACGGTGGCGTCCTGCCCCCCAGCGCCCCTTGCTGGGCCAGGTCCCAGTTTCCCCAGCTGTGCAGTCCAGCAATGCCCAGAACTGAATCTCCCCCAGGTGTATAGGTCTGTGCCACTGTCCACCCAGGTGTCCCTCCAAGGCTGCCACAGGTGGAGAAAACACCTTTGCTTTTTTTTTTTTTTTGAAAGGCAGAGTTACAGAGAGGCAGAGAGAGAGAGAGAGAGAGAGAGAGAGAGAGAGAGAGAGAGAGGTCTCCCATCCACTGGTTCACTCCCCAGATGGTTGCAACAGCTGGAGCTGCGCCGATCTGAACCAGGAGCCAGGAGCTCCATCCAGGTCTCCCATGAGGGTGCAGGGGCCATCTTCCGCTGCTTTCCCAGGCGCATTAGCAGGGAGCTGGATCAGAAGTGGAGCAGCCAGGACTAGAACCGGCACCCATATGGGATGCCAGCACTGCAGGTGGAGGCTTTAACCATCGAGGCCACAGCACTGCCCTGAAGTGGACGTTAGATTTACAGCTGCTGTTGTTAAAGACACAGAGAGTTACTTCTGGTGAGAACACCTGTAAGCAGCCCCTGCATCAGCCTCTGGCCAGAGCGGCTGCGCACAAAAGCCAGCTCCAAAGGCACAGCGCTTGCAAAAGCAGCACTTGGGATAAAAAGCTCTGGACCACAGGGCAGCTGAGCAGTGGCCGGGCGCGCGGTGCACAGGTGGGTGTCACCCCAGTGCTTGCACCCCGGTGGCTGTGGCTCTGCAAACTGAACTTCTGAGCACTGCACTGAATCCACAATGCCTTTAAAAACACCACCACCACCAGGGGCCGGCGCCGAGCCTTAGCAGGTCAACCACCGCCTGCAGTGCCGGCATCCCATATGGGCACCGGCTCAAGTCCCGGCTGCTCCACTGCCCATCCAGCTCTCTGCTGTGGCCTGGGAAAGCAGTAGAAGATGGCCCAAGTGCTTGGGTCCCTGCACTCACGTGGGAGACCTGGAAGAAGCTCCTGGCTCCTGGCTTCAGATCAGCCCAGCTGTGGCCATTGTGGCCATCTGGGGAGTGAACCAGCGCATGGCAGACCTCCCTCTCTCTCTCTCTGCCTCTAACTCTGAGTTTCAAATAAATAACTAAATCTTTAAAAAAAACTCAAAAAACTCAGAGAGGAGCAGCCTACGCGCCGGGGGGCAGCGGCCGTCCGGTCCGGAGGCCTGGCGCCGCCGGGGAAGGGGGACAGGGACGGCGCCCGGGCGGGGGGACACGGGCGGGGCCCGGGCGGGGGGGACAGAGACGGCGCCGGGGAGGGGGGACACGGGCGGGGCCCGCGCGGGGCGGGGCGCACAGCGGAAGTGACGGCGCGCGGGGCGGGGCGGGGCGGGAGCGCACCTGGGCACCTGGCGGCCGCGGCGGCGGCGGCGAGACGGGCGCTATGGAGGGCGACGGCGGGAGCCCGTGGGCGCTGGCGCTGCTGCGCACCTTCGACGCGAGCGAGTTCACGGGCTGGGAGAAGGTGGGCTCGGGCGGCTTCGGGCAGGTGTACAAGGTGCGCCACGTCCACTGGAAGACCTGGCTGGCCATCAAGTGCTCGCCCAGCCTGCACGTCGACGACAGGTCAGCGCGCCGGGGGGACGCGGGCCCTGGGCGGGGGGCGCGGGGCCCCCCGGCCCCCGGAGGCGCGCCCGGGACCCGCCCGAGCGCTGCGGTCTGCGCCCGGCTTAGCTGGATTGCCGTGCGGGCGCGCGGCCTTTGTGAAGGCAGCGCCTGGGCCCCGCCGACTTAGTAATTTACGCCGGAGCACAAATTGGTGCAAGTCGGTCATTACGGCGGTGGGCGGCGCCGGGGTCCCGCTGCGCCCCGCACCTGCGTGGCGCGACTTCCCGGGGCGTGGGGGCGCCCGCGGGGACGCAGGCCGCCGCCGGCGCGTTCCGTGGGTGTGTGGTGGTCTCCGCAAAATCTCGCTTTTTCTGGGGGGGAGGAGGCGAATTTCGCCGATCGCGGGGGACGTTCCGCAGGTGCGCGCCGGCCCGCGTCGAGCCGTTCCTGGCTCACCTGTTGAAGTGTGTTCGTGCCTGTGTTTTCTGGGGCGATTTCCCGCACTCGGCCAGCCCTGGACACACACACACACACACACACACACAGGGAGGAGTCAGCTCGCGAGCCCCCGGGGAGCCCGGCTGCCTGGACCACCCCGGGGCGGCCTGGCTAGGAGCGGTGTGCGGGCCTTCAGGCCCGGGCCGCCTCCCCCTGCTTCCGCCGTGGCCAGAAGTCGGCATCCCGGAGCTGCCGGCGGCTTTTTGCCGTCACCCCCAAGCCCAGTGTGGTGTGGACGCCGCAGCCCAGTGGTGACCGGTGTCCCGAATGGCCCCCAGCTCAGAGGTGAGAGGATCCTCCCTAGGTGTATGCGAAAGCGCCTCCTTGTCCCCCCTGGCCCCCGGGGCTTCCTCTGGCGCTGTGGTCGTTGACCAAGTCCTAGGCGCTTGGAGCCCCAGCCCGGGCTCGGTGCCCGTGGGCAAGCCCCTCTTCCCGGGGGAATTTCACTCTCAGGAGTCTGGAGTGGGTTCTAGGCATCAGCAAAGCTTTGCACCCCACTTCTTGCATGGGTAGAGGGACGTAAACAAGCGCCCACCCCACCCCCACTGAGTCATCACCTGCATCCTCCAGAGGTTCTTTCTTCCGGGGTTTCTTGGGTGGCCTTGTCGGGTAGGGTTACTCCCCTGAGGCTGCCGAGGGCTCCCGCTGAGAAGTGTTTTGCCCCGGGAGCAGGCAGGTGGCTGGGAGCTGGGTTAGCCTCCCACTGTTTGCAAAGGAAGCCCCCGCCGTGGGGTTAAATGTCCCGTATTCCGCGTGTTGCTCTGGGTAGGGATTTGCATCCGTCCCGCTGAGCATGGACGAGCTGGGTGCCCCCTGCAGTCTTGCGGGCTTGCATCTCGGCGCTCTCGCTGCTGCCGGCCACCGCGGCCCCCGGAATCTGCCAGGGCTTCCCAGGAGTAGCAGGTGGGATTTTCCTGGCGTCTCCGTGCGCAGGCCCCCAGCCCTGCACCTCTCCAGGCTCCGTGTTGCTTTGTCTGTTTGAGGGACAGCACCCCTGCCGCGTGGGGCTGGGCCTGTTCCTGGGCGACTGTGGCCCTCCTTGTATGCTACACGGGACCCCCCGCCGGGGGGGGGGTGTCAGCCAATTTTTATCGGGCAGGGCTGGGTTGCCTGATGCTCAGGCCGGGCTGGAGTCCCTGGTTCCGTCGGGTACTTTGGCCCCAGCCCTTATCTACGCCTTGGCCTTGGCCACAGCTGACCCTGACCTTAGCACCTGCAGGCTGCCGCAGGCCGCGGAGCCAGTGTTTCTCTGCAGGGCAGGGCAGGTCAGGGCTCCCCGGGGTAAGGAAGTGTGCAGAAGGGACCCTTCCTTCCTCTTCTTTTTTCTAAGATTGATTCTATTTATTTGAAATACAGAGTTACAGAGAGAGGCAGAGAGAGAGAGAGAGAGAGAGAGAGAGAGAGAGATCTTCCATCCACTGGTTCACTCCCCAAATAGCCAGAATGGCTGGAGCTGGGCCAATCTGAAGCCAGAAGCTTCCGCTGGGTCTTCCACACAGGTGCAGGGCCCCAAGCACTTGGGCGTCTTCTACTGCTTTCCCAAGCCACAGCAGAGAGCTGGACAGGAAGTGGAGCAGCGGGACTCGAACCGGTGCCCATATGAGATGCCTGCGTTGCAGGCAGGGGCTTTAACCCGCTGGGGGAGGGGGTCCTCTGACCTCGGGTGCTGTTGGCGGCTAGGAGAGAAGGCCTCCCTCTCCCCTCCCAGCCCTCGGCTCAGATTCACGAGGTCCCTGCCCCGGCGCCAGCAGGGAGCCGGCTCGTGCTAGTCGGGGCGAGCCTGAGCAGCCCGGGGCTGCAGCTGCGGCGCTGAGAATTGGCCAAGCCCCTTTCTTGTCAGTTTTAAAAATAGCAGTGTGGGAACCCCTCCGAGGCTGCCTGGGAGCGTGGCTGGGCGGTGCGCGGAGCCCTGGCTGACGGGCACCGGGCTCATCTCATGATGAAGCCATTTTTCCGGCTACGTTTTCCCCAGAGGTGGTTCCCAGGATTTCTGGCCTTCACTCCCCGAGCGCCTCGCCCCGGCAGAGGAGGCCCCTTCTCGGCGTTGGCCGCTTCCCCGGGGGGCCGTTCCTCCCCCTCTAACTAACGCGGCTTCCGGAGGGGCCCCTGGCTCTGGGGACGTTGGGGTTCCTGATTGAGCCGGGAGGAGCCCCCGAGGCTCCGCTCAAGCTGCTCTGGGAAGGGATGGACGGAACTTTCTTAGGTTTCTCCGCGTCCCAGGGCCCTCCCCACGGCGGGGGAAAGTGACACTGTCACTTGTCTAAAGGACAAGATGGAGTTAACAGCGGAGAAGGCGACCCCGAGCTCGACCCTGTCGCTGCCCATAAGTGGGGTCGCCGCCCACCTGGAGCCAGAGCGGGGTGGGGGAGTGGAGGCGGAATCGGCAGGCCTGTCTCTGGTGGTGCCAGCCCTGCCGCGTCCGCCTGAGCGAGGCCGTGTGAACTCAGGTTGGGTTTCAACTGAGACGGTGTCAGCGCGACTCGGGGACGGTGGGGACGTGGCCGAGACGTGGCACGGCCGCCTGGCCCCAGCTCTGCCCAGCACCCAGGCTCCGGGACTCAGGGTGTAGGGTCAACGCCACACCTTCTGTGTGCTCCTGAATGCGGCTGCAGACGCTGCCTCGAGCCGTCCGCCCGACCCTGCTGGGTTCCGCCCGGCTCCTGCACTTCCGAGTCGCTGTTCGCCCAGGCGCCCCTGGTGGCAGCCGGGAGAAGCCGCGTTCCAGGCTTATTGAGTTGCAGATGTTGCCCGACCCCCGAGGGCTGCTGCCTGGCTGGTGTGTGTCCCTGCGGCAGAGGAGGAGGGCCGGAAAGGTGGGGCTGCGGCTGGATGCTAGGAGTCCTACAGGGACAGGCCCTTCTGAGCATGGGGTGGGGGGGCATGTGAGAGCCGCTGCCCCTGCTCCAGGGTCTCCAGCCTCCCTCCGGGCGGCCCCAGGACCCCTGCCCTCCCACTAGCCTGCCCGAGGCTCTTCTGATCCTAGCCAGGGCGGTGTGGCCTGGAAGCAGTGGCTTTCCTAGCGGCTCCCTCCCGGCAGCTGTGGGAAGCCAGCGCCCGCTCCGGGGGAGATTTGGGCCGGGATCCTCGGCTTTAAGGAGAAAAGCGCCCGCGGCTCTAATTACATGCTGTGAATGGGGTCTGTGGTGTCTGGGGAGAGCCGGGCGGGCCGAGAGGGGAACCCGCTGAACCCGGGCGGAGGGGAGGGGCCTGGCCGGCTTCCCGCCTCCGGCTACTGGGCAGTCGCTAATGAGCCCAATCAGAAGTCACCAGGTTTTATGGATCACGCCCTCGGGGCGAATGGGAGGGGAGGCGGTTTGCAGGTTAGCCCCGAGCTCCCGCAAGCCCTAATTGGGTGCGCGCCTGCTCGGGGCAGGTGAGGCTGGGAGGGTGGGATGTCTGCTCCACGTGGAGACACGGCCCTGGGGGGAGCTCCCGGGTGGACGCGGGTCCCTAAGGCCCGCAGGAGAGCTTAGGCCGGTGTCTGGTGTGTGGGGGAGGCAGCCGACCACTTTATTTTTGTAGAGAAAACGATAGCAGTAGGAAACACAGGTTCTTTTTGTTTAGTTTTACTTATTTATTTTAAAGATTTATTTATTTGAAAGAGTTACAGAGAGCGAAAGAGGTCTTCCATCTGCTGGTTCACTCCCCAGATGGCCGCCACAGCTAGGGCTGAGCCCGGAGCTTCCTGCAGGTCTCGGGAGTGGTGGGGGCCCAAACACTGGGGCTGCCCCTCCGCTTTCCCGCCCCTTCACAGGGAGCTGGAGCTGCCTTGATCCCGTGGGATTCAGGTGTTTTGGGCTCTGTGTCTCAATGCCGGCCCCCGGACACAAATCCTATTGTTATTATTATTTCTTAATATAGGCACCTTCTATTTAAGGTGCACAAACTGAATTCGTACTTACACATTCAGGAACATAGTGATTCTCCCCCCACACACACACTCCCACCCTCCTTCCTCCTCCCTCTCCGGTTCCCATTCTTATTTTTTACAAAGATCTGTTTGCAATTAACTTTAGGCACATAAGGTTAACTCCACACCAAGAGTTCAACAAATAGTATTAAGGAAAAAAGCCCGTTTCTCAGCAGTTCAAACAGGGCTGTTCAAAATCATTGCATCTCAGACACAAATTCTTTTTTAAAAAAATTTTTAAAGATTGATTTATTTGAAAGGCAGAGAGAGGTCTTCCATCCGCTGGTTCACTCCCCAGATGGCCGCCATGGCCGGAGCTGCGCAGATCCGAAGCCAGGAGCCAGGAGCTTCTTCTGGGTCTCCCACGCGGGTGCAGGGGCTCAAGCACTTGGGCCATCTTCTACTGCTCTCCCAGGCCATAGCAGAGAGCTGGATCGGAAGTGGAGCAGCCGGGACTCAAACCGGTGTCCATATGGGATGCTGGCACTGCAGGCGGCGGCTTTACCCGCTGCACCACAGCCCGGGCCCTGGACATAGATTGTTAACCGGGCGCGGTGACTCTCCGGAGGCGGCTGCCCTGTGCTGTGGGCAAGGGCCCCAGAGGGAGGAGCCTGGGTGTGTTCTCCTCTCAGTGACCGCCCCCCCCCCCCCGGCCTTTTCTCAGCCTCCCAAGGACTTGGGGAGCAGAGCCGGGGGCCACCCCATGCCACGCAGTGGGATCCCCGTGGCTGCGGGGAGAGTGGCCGACGGTGTCCTGGTATGGGGCAGCCCCTCAGCTCAGCCCAGGGAGTCCCCGGGCCAGCACTGCCCGCTGTGGGCGGCTCGTTTCCCCGCAGGTCCTTGGCCCCGAGCTAGGAGGGGAAGCCGTGCAAGCCGTACTGTAGCGCCCCCGTGATTGAGTGATCCCGGTTCTTGCTTCGCTTGTTCGCTCGTTCGGCGGGCCTTGAGTGCTCCCTCCCCAAGACGCCCTCCCTGTGTGTCCTGGGTGCTCCTCTGGAGCTCTCCTGCTGCCTTTCCCGTCCCCTGGGGGCCCCTTGGTCTCCCAGGAAGGAAGGACTCAGCTCCCCCAGGGTGAACTTGAGCATCACAGGGGGCGGGGCGGGGCTCCTTTGTCCTGGGAATGCTGACCCCTGGCCCCTGCTCTCAGACTTGGCACTGGGGCTGTGGGGCTGTGACAGCCAGGGGGAGTCCTGGTACTGCCCGCCCTCCCCTGGGGGCCCCTTTGCCCCTGATTGACAGCCACTGGCCCACACCCTGAGGTGCCCCCAGAGACCGAGTGCTGAGTGCCTCCCCACCCCCACCCCCAGCCCTGCAAGGCTGGGCTGGGCTGGCTGCCCTGGGCCCTGCGGCCTGTTTAGGAATTTCTCTACTGGGAAGAGCTCCTGTTTGGTAAACAAGGAGGGAGGGGCCTCACCTGCTCCGCTTCCTGCCTGGGAGGTGTTTCTGTAGCATCCGGAGGCCTGGGCTCAGGCTGAGCTGCCCGGCTGGTTCCCGGCTTGGGTGGAAGGGCCCTTCTGCCGGTGTGGTTCCCTTATCCCGAGAGAGCAGATCCCCCCAGCCCTGCCCGGAACCACTGCTGGGAGCCAGGCCTGGGAACCTGCATCCGTGGGCCTGTGCTGGGCTGCTGCTGACCCAGGTCCTGCGTGGCCAGGACGTGTCCTGCTGGGTCTGGCCTCTGAACGCAGGCTGAAGCTTTTGACCCCAGGGCGGCCACAGGCCATCCATCGCAGGCTGCAGGGAGGTGGAGGGTGACCTTCGACCTGGCAGGGTAAACACTCCCTGGGGCTTGTTACAAACTGCTGGTCCCTGAGCCCTGTGGGGCAGGGTGAGCCTGGCCAAAGCCCTCTCAGAGTCCTGTGTGTGGCCCTGTGGCCGCTCCCAGGGGGACAGGTGGAGAGCTTGCCCCGAGCCACCACTCTGAGGCAGAGGTCAGAGGAAGTGTACATCGGCCCCGGAAGCCACCCGCGCACCATGGGCAGTGGGATAGACACGGCGCCGTCCCCACGAGACAGCGTCGCTGTTGTGTTGTTTTGTTTGTAAGATTTATTAGAGAGGCAGAGTTAGAGAGAGGGACACGGAGAGAAAGGTCTTCCATCCACTGGTTCACTCCCCAAACGGCCACAATGGCAGGAGCTGGGCCCATCTGAAGCCGGGAGCCCGGATCTCCCGTGCAGGTGCAGGGGCCCGAGCACTGGGCCACCCTCCGCTGCTTTCCCAGGCCACAGCGGAGAGCTGGATCGGAGCCGGTGCCCATGTGGGATGCTGGCTTAACCCGCTACACCACAGCACCGGTCCCCCGCTCTGTCCTTCAAGCCAGAGAGTCGGAAGGAGTTTGCCAGGGACTGGGGGCCAGGGTACGCGTGTTGTGCCTATAGGTGGGGGTGATGGGAGTTTTGGGGGTGGAAGGTGGTGATGGCTGTGGCGTGCCAGTGAACCCTGTACCTGCATCCCACGGACGGACGCTGTTCCCCTAGCCAAAGTGTGCAGGTGGGCTCAGGCTGAGGGGCTGGTGGGGGGCTCTTCAGGTAGATAACCAGTTACAGCTCTGGCCAAGCCCTGCCCTGGGAGGAGGCCCCCAGACTCCAGGGCCCCGCACGCTGGCCCAGGGCTGCCCATGGGCGCTCAGCCGTGCCTCACAGGGCCACGGACGTCAGCCGTGGCCGAGGGGTGGGCTCCGTGGGCGTGCACCAGAGCCGGCCGTCTCCTGGCCGCCGCGTGTCCCTCATGCCCCGTGTGTGCCCTCTCTCAGGGAGCGCACGGAGCTTCTGGAAGAAGCCAAGAAGATGGAGATGGCCAAGTTCCGGTACATCCTGCCCGTGTACGGCATCTGCCGGGAGCCCGTGGGCCTGGTCATGGAGTACATGGAGACGGGCTCGCTGGAGAAACTGCTGGCCTCGGAGCCCCTGCCGTGGGACCTGCGCTTCCGCGTCGTCCACGAGACCGCCGTGGGCATGAACTTCCTGCACTGCATGTCCCCGCCCCTGCTGCACCTGGACCTGAAGCCGGCCAACATCCTGCTGGACGCCCACTACCACGTCAAGGTGGGCTGGGGGAGGGGGCGGCCGGTGTGTTCCCACGGGAGGGAGTGTGGGGTCCGGGACGCCCACTACCACGTCAAGGTGGGCGGCCGGCATGTTCCCGTGGGAGGGAGCGTGGGGTCTGGGTAAACACAAGGTGTGGCCGGAAGGTGGCCCCCATGAACGAGCACGGGCCCTCTCCCCCAGATCCTGGCACGTGGCGGATTTTGGGCTCCCTAGAAGAGCCCGTGCGTTCATGGATTCTGGTTAGAGGAGGTCGGGCCGTGGCCTGCCGAGGGTGGTGGGAAGGGATGCTCTGTGGTCAGGGCTGTGGAATGTTCTAGAAAGAGGCTCTGGAGAGGGAGGGACCCAGCCCACCTGCTGGCCCCTGCACAGGCAGAACGCTGTGTCCCCTGCAAAGCCTAGGAGCCTGTGGGTTTTTTTCCTTTGCTACGATTGTAATCGTGCCAGCTAACGGGCTCGCTGCGGGGGTGGGCAGTGGGGACATCGTCATTCTGGCCTCAAGGCTGGGTGTGGCACTGCTCTGCTCTCTGTGGCCCCGAGGGTGGTGCGCGTTGTGTCCCCATGTGGTAATGTCCACCCACCCCGGGGAAGCCTGGGTCACCCGTGGCCTCTGCCTCTCCACGAGCAGGAGAGCGAGCGAGTGAGCAGCCGGGAGCTGTGGCCTGACTCCTGTCCCACTCGAGCAGGGGACGAGAAAGGAACCCGCCCACGTCCTGGTCAGTGGGTCCACGGCACCTCCTGCCCTCTCTGTTGGCCTGGCCCCTGAGAGACCGTCCTCGGCCCGCCCTGCTCTGTAGCTCTCGGCGGGCGCAGGTGCACCTGGGCTGCCGGGAGGCGGTGGGCGAGGCAGAGGGTTCCACTCTGGGCAGGAGTCCTGGGTTGTCTCGGGCAGGTACGGCGCGTGGTCAGATCCTAGTTGGTGGCTGGACATTTGGTCCTGATGTAACAGGGACAGAACTCAGATGCTGAGGGCGGGGGGGCGCCACCGTGGGCCTTGGAATCTGCCCACCTCCTGGGGTCCCTGCTGCTCTGTGCCTGGGGCCTGGACCGCGCAGCTCTCCCGGGCAGTGCGGCGAGGGGTCAAGCGTGCGGGTGAGGGTATCAGCAAGCGAGTGGAAAATGAAAGGAAAGGTGTAAGCTTATTTTCGTGAAAAAATAATTTGTAATACATGGGTTTTTTAACACACATTCACCATATATTATGGTTTTGTTTTTAAGATTTATTTATTTATTTGAAAGCCAGAGTCAGAGAGAGAGAGAGAGAGAGAGAAAGCGAGAGAGAGAGGTCTTCCATCCACTGGTTCACTCCCAAAATGGCTGCAATGGCCAGGCCTGGGCCAATCCAAAGCCAGGAGCCAGGAGCTTCCTCTGGGTCTCCCATGTGGGTGCAGGGAGCCAAGGGCTCGGGCCATCCTCCACTGCTCTCCCAGCCGGGACTTGACTGGTGCCCACATGGGATTCTGGCGCTGCAGACGGCAGCTTTGCCCGCTCTGCCACGGCACCAGCCCCCCCACTTCTGATGTTGTTTTCCTGTCCACTTTCCGAGGCAGCCGTGGGCCTCCCAGGAGGCCGGGTCAGGTGGAGTCGTGGGCAGGGGAGCCTCCGGGCGGCTGGGTTGGAACGGGGGCCCTGCCTGCATCCCCACTGCCGAGCCGGGAGAAGGCCGCCTGGAACGGGCTGTCCTCCAGGGCTGCTGTGGCGTGCATGCGCACGTGGGCCAGGCCCTCGAGGGAGACCGTGCTCAGCCGACGTCCTCCCGGCAGCCTCTGGGGTGGGCCTTTGTGGCCCCAGGGCCGGTGCCGGCTGTTAGGGGTCCGTGGGGACAGTGCCGTGGGCAGCCCGTGTGCCTGGAAGTGTGCGAGGCCGGGCCGGTGCTGTCCCGGCTTCTGCTCCCAGCGGCCGTCGGGGATGCTGGAGCCCTGGAGCCCAGTGGACGCCTGCTGCTTGCCCAGGGACCCAGGAGTGCCGCCCGCTGTCCCTTGACTCCCAGGGTCTGAGCCCTTTCCTCTCCCCTTGGCGGTGGTTTTAGCTCGCCGGCGAGGCTTCCGTCCAGGGTGGTGTCCGCGGGGGCGCCTGGTCCAGGCGAAGCCCCTGCCAGGCTGGGTTAGGACAGCCTGTCCCCACCCCCGGAGGGTTGCTTCTGTGTGACAGCCTTCTTAATCAGGGGTTAGTCACACCCGGAGCCGGGAGCAGCCGGAAAGGTGCGTTTCCTTCTGTGCTGCCCCGGTGCGGGACGCAGGAGCCCAGCCCGGCCGCCGGGTCTGCCTGGGCCTCGGGTGTCTGGGTGATTGTCAGCGGACAGCGACGTGAGGCAGCAACTTTAACCTGGACTCTGAGACATTTATTTTTATTTATTTGAAAGGCAGAGAGAGAGAGAGAGAGAGAGAGAGAGAGATCCTCCATCCACTGGTTCACAATGGCCCCGATGGCCGCAACAGCCAGGGCTGGGCCTGGCCAAAGCCAGGAACCAGGACCAGAATCTGGGTCTCCCATCTGGGTGCAGGGGCCCAAGCACTTGGGCCATCTTCTGCTGCTTTCCCAGGTGCTTTAGCAGGGAGCTGGATCAGAAGTGGAGCAGCCGGGACTCGAACTGGCGCCCACATGGGATGCCAGTGCTGTGGGCAGCAGCTTAGCCTCCACGCCACGGCGCCGGCCCCAGGCTGGTCTTGACATGCAAGGGACTTCTGGGAAATGGCTTTACAGGAGAAGCTTATGCTGTCGTAGAAGTCTTCAAACCCGTGCAGAGTTTGCTCGTCATACGCGTTTCCCAGTCTTTCCGGAGGCCCCTTGTACGCGTGGATCTCAACATTGTTTGCCCCAGAACTCTCTCGTCTCTCCACGCCCACTGTGAAGTCCCCTTGGGAGGGCCTGGGCGGCTGTGTTCTGTGCCCAGAGCGGCAGAGCCCCGAGCTCCTGGGGACGTGGCTCGGGGCTCCCTCAGCTCCAGTCCTGTCTGTGTCTCGGCACAGCCCTTGCAGCGGGCTGGCGATCTTCATGACCCATGCCAGGCGCTGGCGCTCGGCCTGCCACTCCCAGGTTCCAAGAGCTGTCTCCCAGCACAGTGCTAGTTCCCGTGTGCAGGGATTGACCCTGGGGACTGGCGGCTTCTGCCGGGGACCGCAGAGCCCTGGCGCCAGGTCGTGGGAGCCCCGGCTGCCCGGGCGCGAAGCTGGGAGCCTGCTGCTGCTCCTCCCAGCCGTGCGCCGTGGTGACGCCGGGCCCCCTGGCTCCCGTCCCGGCATTAGGGGCCTGACTCAGCCCCGCTGCTGCCGCCCCACAGGTGTGCTTGAGCCGGTGCCTGCGCGTTAATTACAAGGCTGGCAAAAACACATCCCTCGCAGGGGAAGAGAAAGGGGCTGTTTCCACGTGGGTCAGGCGCCCTGTGGTGCTTTAATCCCTCGTACAGCGCTCCCACGACTTCAAAGCCGGGGGTCCGATCTACTCCCGGAGGTGGGGGTGCTGGTGGGAAGGGGGCTCCCCAAACAGGCTTGTGGGGCAGCTGCTGGCGAGTGACGTCACCACGGAGGGTTTCAGGGAGGCCCAGGAAGTCCTGCTTCCCGCAGCCTCAGACCCCGGGGCGGCCGTGTGGCGGGGTGGACGCTCCGCAAGCCCTCCAGGTGGGAGGCAGGACGCCCGGGGAGGGGGTGGGGTGTGTGTTTTGCTCGATTTAAAGGGCTGCCGAAAGGGTGCTTCCCTGTGGAGGGCTTGCCGACACCTGCCCGGCTCCCTGGCCGGCGGCCTGCATAACCGGCCGCCCCAGGTCGTCACCGGCCTCCTGGCCGCAGACCGAGGCCGCCGTCCGCCCCAGTGCAGGCGCGCATGCCCCGCGGCCTCTCGCTCCGTAGAGCCGTGCCCTTCTTCCCCTCCGAGCAGGTGCATCGCCGTTCCTGCCGCCCTCCTGCCCTGGGGGCGGGGCTGCCTGGTCCGGGATGGGTGTTGGGGACCCTGCAGAGGGCGGCGGTGCTCACGGCCGTCGGAGGCTGACCAGTCTCGTGCTGCCTGCTGTGTTGCAGATTTCTGACTTCGGGCTGGCCAAGTGCAACGGGCTGTCCCACTCACACGACCTCAGCATGGACGGCCTGTTCGGCACCATCGCCTACCTCCCCCCGGAGCGCATCCGAGAGAAGAGCCGGCTCTTTGACACCAAACACGACGTGTACAGGTCAGTGGGTGCTGTCCCAGTGTGCCGTGTGCAGTGGGTGCTGTCCCAGTGTGCCGTGTGCAGTGGGTGCTGTCCCAGTGTGCCGTGTGCAGGCAGTGGGTGCTGTCCCAGTGTGCCGCGTGCAGTGGGTGCTGTCCCAGTGTGCTGTGTGCAGGCAGTGGGTGCTGTCCCAGTGTGCCGTGTGCAGGCAGTGGGTGCCCCAGTCCCCTGTGGGCACTGGCTGGGGCTGAGCCTTGGCCTCCCCACCCAGGACAGCAGCTCTCACAGAGGCCCTCGGTGCCTGTGAAACGTGGGTTTGGTCCATGAGAGCGGGACACGTGTTTGCAGGGCCTGCGTGGGCTCCCTGCGGTGCGGCTGGCTGAGGATGGAGGTGCAGTGGCGGGCTCAGAGCCAGTTACGTAGCCAGGCCTGGAGGTTCTGTACAGTGCAAGGTTTTTTTATTTTTATTTTTAAAGATTTGTTTATTTGAAAGGTAGGTTTATAGAGAGAGAGGGAGAAAACAGATCTTCCATCCATTGGGCTCATACGGCTGCAATGGCTGGGGTTGGACCACAAGGAAGCCAGGAGCCAGGAGCTTCTTCTGGGTCTCCCACGAGGGTGCAGGGGCTCAGACACTTGGGCCATCTTCCACTGCTATCCCAGGTGCGTTAGCAGGGAGCTGGATCAGAAGTGGAGCAGCCGGGACTCAAACCGGCACCTATATGGATGCCGGCACTGCAGGCGGCGGCTTCACCCACCACGCTGTGGCGCCAGCCCATGGTGCAGCTTCAGCATTTTCTTTTCTTTTCTTTTCTTTTTTTTAATATGCATGTATGAATTTATTTGAAAGTCAGAGTTACACAGATAAGGAGAGGCAGGGAGGCAGAGAGAGAAGAGAGAGGAGAGAGAGAGAGAGACAGACAGAGGTCTTCCATCCACTGGTTCACTGTCCAGTTGGCCGCTACAGTTGGAGCTGCGCTGACCCAAATCCAGGAGCCAGGAGCTTCTTCTGGGTCTCCCACGTGGGTGCAGGTGCCCAAGGACTTGGGCCATCCTCCACTGCTTTCCCAGGCCATAGCGGAGAGCTGGATGGGAAGTGGAGCACCTGGGACTTGAACTGGCGCCCATATGAGATGCTGGCACTGCAGGTGGCAGCTGTACCCGCTACGCCACAGCGCTGGCCCTAGCTTTGGCGTTTCAGTGAGATGCGGTTTTACCGCTTGTCCTTGGGGAGAGCCTGCTCCTCCGAGCGGCCTGGGTCTCCTGGCGGCCATCCCCTCTGCGTGTTGTGGACTGAGCAGCTGGCATTTCCCAACACCTCCCTCCTGCCGGCCGGGGGCTGGGGGCGGGGGAGCCTGGGGAGCAGCCCCGTGGCCGGGTGCCTCGCCCGTGCGGTTTGAAGGCTTGCTCACGCAGGCCCAGCCTCTCCCTGTGGCTCTGTGCTGCGTGCGGTGCCGGTGACCAGCCCCCAGCTTCCTGGCTCTCCTCTGTGTCTCCGGCACCGCCTGGGCCCTGGCCAACTGGTTTGACAATAGCCATTGTCCCTGCTGTGCCTCTGAGCACAGCCCGCTGGGGTCCGGTCTCAGCTTGTCGAGTTTGGGGACAGGGAGCTGCTCTCTGTTTAAACGTGTTGGAGCCAAGGATGTCAACTTTTGAACTCAGATTTCAGTTCGTTTCCAGCAGTGAATTCTGCTCTAACGAGCCGCTGTCGATGTAGGTGTTCGCAAGGGACCCGGCTTTCAGACTCCCACGTTTTTGTTTTTAAAGATTAATTTATTGATTTGAAAGGCAGGGTTACGGAGAGAGAGGGAGAGACAGAGACAGAGAGAGTCTTCCATCTGCTGGTTCACGCCCCGGATGGCTGCAGCGGCCAGGACTTGGCCTGACTGAAGCCAGCAGCCAGGAGCTTCCTCTGGGTCTCCCACGTGGGTGCAGGGGTGCAAGGACTGGGCCCATCTTCGCTGCTTTCCCAGGCCACAGCAGAGAGCTGGGTAGGAAGTGGAGCAGCAGGGACGTGAACCGGAGGTTAAACCTGCTGTAATGACGCTGGCCTCCCGTGTCTGAGTTTCGATTTGAGGATTGGTTTTTGTGTATGTGAATCCAGAGTGATTTTTTATTTGTAAGTCTGAACCCTCAGTTCTGAAAGGGCCTGGGGGTCCTACTGAGGCGCCTCCGGGTGCTGTCTGGGCACCTTCTTACCGTGACCACCTCTGCCGTGGCCGTGGCGCCAGGGTTGGGGTCAGAACGTGCATCTGAGTCTCGAGGATCGGGGCCGCAGCAGAGGAGGGGGTGCCCGGAGTTGTCCTGGTTCATCCATCGCTCTGTCCGTTTATTCCGCTGAGGCCCTGGCCTGCCGGAGGGGCAGTGAGGTGGGCAGAGGCCGAGCCCCTCAGAGCTGGGGCGCAGGTGCACAGGGCGTCTCCTGGGGCGCAGCTCCTGCTGTCTGGCCTCGAAGCCCCGATGTGACGGGTCTCACTCTGACAGCTCTGCCCTGGTGTCTCCTCGCCCCGTCTGTCCGTCCGTCCGTCCGTCCGTCCATCCGGTTTCCGAGTGGCCTCTCGGCTCCCTGCTGGGATTGGTCTTGGCTCTGGCTTGCAGGTGCTAACGGCCTGCTCTCTCTTACAGCTTTGCCATCGTCCTGTGGGGCGTGCTCACGCAGAAGAAGCCGTTTGCAGGTGAGCGGCCCCCTGCTCCCGGGTGGGCAGAGCTGCTGTCTCGGGTGGGTGGGTGGGTGTGCGGAGCTGCTGTCTCGGGTGGGTGAGTGGGTGGGGGTGTGGAGTTACTGTCTCGGGGTGGGTGGGTGTGCGGAGCTGCTGTCTTGGGGTGCATGAGTGGGTGGGGTGTGGAGTTGCTGTCTCGGGTGGGTGGGTGGGTGGGTGTGTGGAGTTGCTGTCTCGGGTGGGTGGGTGGGGGTGTGGAG
>CM027407.1:2870102-2880875 GCA_015711505.1 Sylvilagus bachmani | reverse complement strand
CTATGCACAAGGCAAACGCTGTCTTGTGGCTCAGTGTAGAATTCTGTGGCGTTACGTTCACGTCTGGTGTCATCCAGGCATTTCACTGTCGTCTTCTGGAATGTTCTCTACCCCAGAAGGGAGCCCCCACCCGCCCATTGAGCAGTCAGCCCCGTTCTCCCTGCTCCCAGCCCCTGGCGACCACCCTGTGGTTCTCAGTCTCTGGATTTGCTTGTTCTAGAGAGTTCCAAATAATTCTGTTGAAAACTTGTTTTTCAATTGCTGTAAAATACGCACCAGATTTCCGTGCGAGCCACCTTGGGTGCAGTTCCGTGCCTGCCGGCTATGCTGCCGGCCCCAGGGCCCTTTGTTGCTTTTTTTTTTCTTTTTTCAAAGATTTATTGATTTACTTGAAAGGCAGTTGTGCAGAGAGAGATCTCCCGCCTGCTGGTCACTCCCCAAGTGGCCACGCAGTCTGGGCTGGGCCAGGCTGAAGCCAGGAGCCAGGAGCTCCATCCGGGTCTCCCACTGGGTGCAGGGGCCCGAGCACTTGGCCAGCATCTGCTGTTTGTCAGGCCATGAGCAGATCAGCAGTGGACTAACACAGACCGGAACCGGAGCTCGGATGGGATGCTGGCGTTGCAGGTGGAGCTTAACCCACGGGCCATGGTGAGCCACTTCTGGTGCCTGCGCCTGGCTCCCGGCACCAGCGGGGAGCCATGACGTCTCCGCACTTCCAGCAGCCGCTCCGTCTTTGGGCTTCTGTCCTCAGAAGGTTTGACACCGGACCTGTTTGTTGTAAAAATCCGGTACCTCTGTAGCTCCCTGGAGAAAGGCCCCTGTTTTGAGATGAGACCAAAAGCGCCCTTAGATGCAGGTGAGGCCGGAGCTCCCGCCAGATTCCGAGAGGCCCGGGGCTGGGCCAGCCCTGCTAGGAGGATGGAGCTTCTCCCCTTCGTCATCGTCTCACGAGGGTGTCTGTGGTGACCCCGCCCCGGTGCCGTTCTCCCCCACGGAGGTCTGTGGCCTGACCCCTCCCCGCATAGCGGCGTGCCCGGCCGACGCCGAGTTGTGTGGTGGAAGTGATGGCCAAGGCAGGTGCATGGTGGGGACGGTGAGGGGCGACCCTCTGCTTGCGGCCCCGTGGCGGGGGTCTGGGTAGGATCCTGGCCGCTCGAGCGTCCACACCTGCTCGCACAGGTCTGCCTTCCCTGGGCGTGTTTGGAGCCTTGGGGTGGGGAGGGCCACTGGGAACAAGAGACTCGGAGGCTGGGGGGGCTCTGGGCTGAGCAGGAGGCGGGGCCTGGTGCACCGAGCCGGCCTCGACCCTTCCCAGGCAGGGCAGAAGCCACGGTCTGGGAAGGTGTGATAGACAGAGGCCAGATGTGCTGGTGATGGGTGCGAAGGAAGACCGCATGGCCTCTGGGCTGTGAACCGAGGGGGATGGACCCTCGCACACCCCAGCCCTGGCATGGCACAGGGAGAGCCGGCGTCCCGGCCGCCGTGGCCTGGGCTGGCCCGAGCTCTGGGCTGGGAATGGGAAGTGAGGAAGGTTTCTCTCCAGTGGGGAGAATTGGGTCCCCTTGGGTGCTGCCCAAGGTGATTCTGGGGTTTAGGAGCGTTGCCTCCATGGCAGGTGATGGTCGTGTGGAGCACGCCCCGGGGTCTCTGTGCCACACTGGGGGTCTCTGCCACGCCAGGGTGTCTGTCTACTGTACCGGGGTCTATGTGTCTGCCACGCCAGGGTCTCTGTCTGCCACGCCAGGGTCTCTGTCTGCCACGCTGGGGTCTCTGTCTGCCATGCTGGGGTCCTATCACACCAGGGTCTCTGTGTATCACACCGGGGGTCTCTCTCTGCCATGTGGGGTCTCTGTTTGCCATGTTGGGGTCCTATCACACCGGGGGTCTCTGTGTCTACCACACCGGGGTCTCTGTGTCTACTACGTGGGGTCTCTGTGTCTACTACATGGGGTCTCTGTGTCTATCACGCCGGGGTCTCTGTCTGCCATGCTGGGGGTTTCTGTGTCTATCACACTGGGGGTCTCTGTGTCTACTACGTGGGGTCTCTGTGTCTATCACACCGGGATCTCTGTCTGCCACGCTGCCTGTGGCTGGCAGAGCCGCGCGCTTGGTGTGGAAGGCTCTGGGAGTCGGTGGCCGCCCGCCCCACGCTGCCCCGGCCCCGCGCCGCCCTGACCCTGCGCCGCCCTGACCCTGCGCCTTTGCCTTGCAGACGAGAAGAACATCCTGCACATCATGGTGAAGGTGGTGAAGGGCCAGCGGCCCGCACTGCCGCCCGTATGCCGGCCCCGGCCCCGCGCCTGCCGGAGCCTCATCCGTCTCATGCAGCGGTGCTGGCACGAGGACCCGCGGGCCCGGCCCACCTTCCAAGGTGAGCGCGTGGCTGCGGGCGTCCCGGGACACAGAGCGGACGACCAGGACAGGCTCTGCACACGGGGTCGCCTGGGAGCCCCGTCTCTCTGTGGCCTTGCGACACCAGGGCTGGGCTTGGGCAGCTCGTCCCGAGGGGTTTGTCACCCAGGGGAGCCCCGAGGGGCTGGACGCCTGGTGATTCAAGTTCAGGTTCCGCTTTGGGTGTTGAGGGATGGACACTGCTACTGGCCCGAGTCCTTTCTACCCACGCTGCTTTGGAAAATTGCCAAAATTTCTACTGTGGCTGTGTCCTGGGGAGGGAATGTGACCAGGCGAATCTCCTGGCGTGGAAAGCCCCTGTCGGAGGAGAAGATTGAGTGGGTGCGGGGCTCGTAGGCCGGGGCCAGCGGCTCAGCGCAGGGCGTCTGGCAGGTGGGGGCCCCCGAGGGCGGCTCCTGCTCTGTTTGGCGAGGCCTCGCCGGCGCGGGGAGCCCGGCCGGGGTCAGGCTGCAGGGCCCCGGCTCAGCCTCTGCCCCGCGGCGGCCTTGGCTGGCAGAGTTGGCGGGCAGTCATCCGAGCCACGCACTCTTGGTTGCTTTCCCAAAGAAATCACCTCCGAGACCGAGGAGCTGTGCGAGAGGCCCGACGACGAGCTGAGAGACGCGGCGCCCGCGCCCGACGGGAAGGCCCCCCTGGAGCCCGCCGGCCAGGTAGCCAGGTCTTGTTTGCCGGGTTGTGGCGGTGCCTTGCCACGCCGCCGCCTCTGCGGGGACCCTGGCCAGCTGGCACCGCCCCCTCGCGTCCGGTCCTGTGCGGGTCCCACAGGGGCTCCAGGTTCCTGTCTGTGAGCCTGGGCGCAGCATGCGGTCCACTTGGGTTTCAGTGGGCTCTTGTCGCTCGCACTGTGAGCAGTGGGGGCCCGGAGCCTCCAGCCCCTGTGCCGTGGCCTGGAGCGTGGAGGGAGGTGGGGCTGGGTTTTTCTGCAGCCCTGGCTTGGGGATCTGGTCATTTCATTTTATAAAGATTTACTTTATTTATTTGAAAGGCAGACTTAGAGAGAAAGAGGAAAATAGGAATTTCCCATCCGCTGGTTCACTCTCCAAATGGCTGAACAGCCAGGCTGGGCCAGATGGAAGCCGGCCCTTCTCCCGGTCTCCCAAGGACTTGGCCACCCTCCGCTGCTTTCCCAGGCCATTGGCAGGGAGCTGGGTGGGAGCGGAGCAGCCAGGAGGGGCTATGGGATGCTGGCGTCGCAGCCAGCGGCTTTCCCGCTGTGCCACAGTGCCGGCCCCGTGTGGTCACTTGGTGGCTGCTCGTGAGTGGTTTGTGCTGCGTAAGTTATGTAAGATGTGATAGAAGCTCCGAGCGCCAGGGCTCGCCAGGCACCTGTGCGGTGTGAGGCTGGCACGGAGCTGCACCGGGAAGCCGACGAGCGAGCTTTAAAACGTGTCGTCTGGCGTGGGGCCAGGTCCCCGGGTTGGCGGCGTGAGGTCGGAGATAAGTGCACCTGTGTGGACACTCACGTGCCAAGCCCGATACGGGCAGGCTAGGGTGCCAGCACGTGCCTCCGTGCAGTGCAGCAGACCGGGCAGGTCCCAGCCGAGGGGCTTTGGGGCAGACGGGTGTAAATCAGGGAGCGTCGGGGACCCCGTCGGCGCTCGTGCCTCCCCACGCGGGCTCGTGGAGCTGTCCGTCAGGACCTTCCCAGAGGGGCTGGCGCGCCACCGCCGGTTAGGCTGCCACCGCCATGCCGGCTTCCCATGAAGCAGCGCTCGTCCCATCCAGCCCCCTGCTCACGCGCCTGGGAAAGCAGCGGAAGACGGCCCAGGTGCTCGGGCCCCTGCACCCCCGTGGGAGACCCGGATGGAGCTCCCGGCTCCTGGCTTTGGCCCGGCCCAGTGTGGCTGCTGCAGCTGTTGGGGGATTGACCCAGCAGGTGGAAGCTCTCTCCCTCCCGTCTAGATATTTAAATAATCTCCACTTTTTTTGTTTTTCTTAAAGAGCTTCAGAGAGTCCATGGGTGTGTGTCGGGCTGGATCACCATGTTGTCCCCATAGCTGGGCCCTCGGCCACACACAGCCCACGAGCCACACGCAGCGGCTCCAGGGAGTGGGCGTGGGGGTGGGTTTGGCAAAGGAGGGGCCCAGCGCCCTGTCTCTGCTGCGTGACAGCTGTGGACGGCCGAGGCCCCGCCCCGCCACGCACGGCCCTGCTGCGTGTTGGCATCCTGCCTCTAGCGCCGACGCTGCTCTGTGCGATGCCACCGGGCAGATGGCATCGGGGGTGCCCGGTGCCGGGGTCCCCGTTCCACGTCCCTGAGCTGGGTGAAGCCAGCAAGGGCTCCCGGGCTGCGTGGCCGTGGCAGCCGTGGCTGCCCGTCCTCACCGCCCTCTCCCACCTCGCAGGCGGCGCCCGCGTCCACGCAGCTCCAGCGCGCCTCCGCCCCCGCCTTCGACAAGGACTGCAGCCTCTCCGAGCTGCTGTCGCAGCTGGACTCGGGCATCTCGCAGACGCCCCAGGGCCCCGAGCAGCTCAGCCGCAGCTCCTCCGAGTCCAAGCTCCCGGCGTGCGGCAGCGGGAAGCGGCTCTCGGGCGTGTCCTCCGTGGACTCGGCCTTCTCCTCCAGGGGCTCGCTGTCACTGTCTTTCGAGCGGGAGCCTTCCACGGGCGGTGAGCGTGAGGGCGGCCTTGGGGGGTGGGGCCCCGTGTTCGCGCCGTGGAGGCCAACCCCAGGGCGGGAGGCGGACGCCTCGCCTGCAGGCCGGCTCTCGCAGGGGCCGGCTGGGGGGCGCACACGTCCTGGTTCCCGGGTCCCCTGTGCTGGGGGTCCTGGGCCCTCCCCCTCAGCTGTGCAAACGCTTGCTCGCGCTTCGCCTCTGGTGCTGACCCGGTGTCCCCGGGAGGGGAGAGTCCTGGCGGGCTCATGGCGCCCTCTTGGAAGGGCGGACGTGGCCTGGATCGTGCAGGGCCCCTCGGGATTGTCACAGGAGGCTAATGGGGCCCCAAAGGGCGCTTTGGGTTAGGGGGATGCCCCCGAGGCAGAGGCGGACAGCTGGCTTGGCTGGAGGCGGGCAGTGGGTGATGGTGGAAGAGGGTGCAGCCTACAGAGCTGCCAGGGAGGCATGCCGCCTTCCCCAAGGACAGGCGTGTTCTAGAACCTTCTTGGCTGTGATCCTCTCCGGGGATGTCACGGGCCCCACTCAGGCTGCCAGCGTGCAGCCCTGCCTCCTTAGCCCCGCCCCTCCCGCCCTCCCCCCGCCCCATCCCCTCGAGGGTGTACTGTAGTGGGTGACACCAGACGCCTTCATCCCGGGTGGGGACCCAGTCCCTGGAGGGTCATCGTAGGGAACAGTCTCATGACAGCTCCCAGATGGGAAGGGGCTGCCTGGATGCCGCGGGCTGCGCCCGGTCCTGTTGGCTGAGCCCCAGCCTGGCTCCGGGTTCTCCACTTGGGCCTGGCGGCTGGAGGGAGCCTCACCGAGCACCTGGGTCCTGCCCCGGGTCTCCTGGTTCGATCGCACACAGATCAAGTGAGACAAGCACCATGGGGCCCAGCGGGCTGCCGGTCCCCGACATCGCAGCCTGGGGCCCCAGGGCGCGTGTCCCGCCGTGAGCGGCCCTGACGCTGCCTCTCCTCTGCCCGCAGACCTGGGCGCCACGGACGTGCAGAAGAAGAAGCTGGTGGACGCTGTGGTGTCCGGGGACACGAGCAAGCTGATGAAGGTGCTGCAGCCGCAGGACGTGGACCTGGTGCTGGACGGCGGCGCCAGCCTGCTGCACCTGGCCGTGGAGGCCGGCCAGGAAGAGTGCGTCAAGTGGCTCCTGCTCAACAACGCAAACCCCAACCTGACCAATGGCAAGGGCGCCACGCCGCTGCACGTGGCCGTGGAGCGGCGCTTGCGGGGCGTGGTGGAGCTGCTGCTGGCCCGCAAGAGCAGCGTCAACGCCAAGGACGAGGACCAGTGGACGGCGCTGCACTTCGCCGCGCAGAATGGGGACGCGGGCAGCGCGCGGCTGCTGCTGGAGAGGAGCGCCTCGGCCAGCGAGGTGGACTTCGAGGGCCGCACGCCGCTGCACGTGGCGTGCCAGCACGGCCAGGAGGACATCGTGCGCATCCTGCTACGGCGCGGCGTGGACGGGGCCCTGCAGGGCAAGGACGCCTGGGTGCCGCTGCACTACGCCGCCTGGCAGGGCCACCTGTCCATCGTCCGGCTGCTGGCCAAGCAGCCCGGGGTGAGCGTGAACGCCCAGACGCTGGACGGGAGGACGCCGCTGCACCTGGCCGCCCAGCGGGGGCACTACCGCGTGGCCCGCGTCCTGCTGGACCTCTGCTCCGACGTCAACGTGTGCAGCCTGCGGGCGCAGACGCCCCTGCACGTGGCGGCCGAGACCGGGCACACGAGCACCGCCAGGCTGCTCCTGCACCGTGGTGCCAGCAGGGAGGCGGTGACCGCCGAGGGCTGCACCGCCCTGCACCTGGCGGCCCGTGGCGGACACCTGGCCACGGTCAAGCTGCTGCTGGAGGAGAAGGCCGACATGCTGGCCCGCGGGCCCCTGAGCCAGACAGCGCTGCACCTGGCCGCCGCGCATGGGCACTCGGAGGTGGTGGAGGAGCTGGTGAGCGCCGAGCTCATCGACCTGGCCGATGCGCAGGGCTTCAGCGCCCTGCACCTGGCCGCCCAGGGCAGGCACGCTCAGACCGTGGAGACGCTGCTCAGGCACGGTGCCCACATCAACCTGCAGAGCCTCAAGTTCCAGGGCAGCCACAGCCCCGCGGCCACGATCCTGCGGCGCAGCAAGACCTAGCCCGCTCCTGGAGGCGGGGGTCTGTGTGGGCTCCTTGTCCTGTGGTTGTGAGCCGCGTGGGGGGCGGAAGGGTGCCGCGCTGGGCGCTCGGCTTGCCCTGCTGTGGTTTTGCCAGAACATGGACCTAGCGCACGGCAAGGGCCGTGGGCGCTGTCCGGGAGCGCGTTGACCAAAGCCAGCCGGGACGCTCGGGGCCATGGACCCACCTGCCCATCAGGGTGCCTGGTGTCGGGGGCGATGGGTCCCAATGGTTTCCTGCTGGACGTGGCCCCAGAGTGGCAGCCCCAGCGCCCTAGGGGAGCCGCCTCCCATTGCCCACCGTGAGGGAAGAGGTGTGGGAAGAACTGTGTCTCGGAAGGTTCCTGGTTTACGGAATCCCTTGGAGTAGGGGACCAGAGAGCAGCTGTCGCCGGATACCCAGATGACACTGGTTCCCATCACCGGGGGTATCGCCCATGCGGGACGAAGCACCAGGGCTGGCCTTAAAGCTGTCCGCCCGATCGCCCACCCCGTGGTGAGTCCACTTGCTGTGGGTCATTTCCTGTCGCCTGAAACAGCTTTGGACCCTGGGGCCACGTGTGGGAGACGCTGAAGGTTCCCCTGCAGCTGGGCCCTGGACCGAGGGCGGAGTCCCCAGCTGGGCACCTCTCATCCACCGTCTTCTAGTGCTTGATCTGTGGCCAAGTGGGAGCCTGGATGGAGGGGGAGTGGGCCTGGATGGAAGGGGAGGGGGGCCCGGATGGAGGGGGAGGGAGTGCTTTCTGACTGGCTTTGCCCACAGCTGTCCGTGTGTCCCTGCCGGGCAGTTGGGGCGTGGCCCGAGGCACCCGGGAGCCGGGCGCACAGTGGAGTGGGAAATGGGGCGGAGTCTTGGCTGTGCGGTCACACGGAGCCTCCTGACCACACACTTGGGCCAGTGCTCTGCAGGACGTGGCCTGGTACATGGCACAGAGAAAGGTGCTGGGCGGGGCTGTGCGTCCCTGCGACAGGAAGTCCCCGCCCCATGCAGCGCCTCTCGAGGCCAGACAGCGCTCTGAAAGATGTCAATAAAGCAAAGGACTGGCCTGCCTTTTTAAAGTTGGTGAGACTTGGTTTTTCTTGAAACTGAGCTCAGGTTGTCTGGCTTCTGCAAACCAGAGGCTCAGGCCCAGGGACGCCCTGCTGGGACATGTCCCTGCCCTGGCTCCGTCTCACTGGGCTACGGAAGGGCAGCCTCGTGTCCCCCACTCCTGAACCCCCGCCCTCCACGCTGGGACCCTGCAGGAGACAAGCCTGCCCCGATGGAAGCCGCCCCTAGCACCTGCCTTGTTCTTTAAGTTTACTTATGAGACAGGGCTCCCCCCAGCCATGGTTCACTCCCCGGTGCCCTCTGTGCCTGAGGACCAAAGTCAGGAACCGGGACCTGAGCCCACGCTGCTGCTCCCAGGGTCTCAGGAGCTGGAGCCAGAGCCGGTGTCGGGCCCAGGTACTCGGTTGAGCGGCCACAGCCTGCTGGGCCAAGCTCCTGGTCTTACTTCCTTAAGTGCTTGTCCCTGGCACTGTGGTGCACCTGCCCCCCACACACACCTGGTGGAGCAGGTCGCAGGCGGGGGGCCCAACGGACCGCCAGGGTGCTATTCCTGGGGCCAGGGTCCCCTCCCGGGGAAGCCAAACAGGGAGCTCCCAGGTCTGGAGCAGCACCTCGGAGTCCTGGGAGTGCCTGCAGAGACTTGCAGTGGCTTCACAGCCACAGTCGGGGGGGGGGGGGGTGTGAGGGTTCCTGGGTCATTCAGGAGCAGGGAGCCCTGGCCTAGGTGAGGATGGGTGGGGTGGCTCCTTCGCTGAGCGGTGCCAGGGGGAGGCCCAGGAGAGCCCCGCGGGGCCTGGGACAGTGGCCATGCAGCTGGCGGGGACAGAATCAGGTGAGCCAAACGTTGGGTGCGCACTGCCCTTGCTCGGGGGACCGCCTCGGCCGGCGTCCACAGTGGAAGCACATTCTAGACCTGGCCCCTGTGGAGGCACTAAACAGCAGGGGGTTTTCTGGCTGATGGATGCACGTGCACACTGAAGCTTAGGGAAAAGCTGCTGGCTCAGGTCAGCAGGCCGCCACCTCACACGCTCCATGTCTGCAGCCAGAGTACAAGGCCACAGCTGCAGCTGGCTCTGCAGAGACCCCCCCGCCCCCATAAGTGTCGTGCCCGCCCTAGAGAGGAGGCCTTGGGGGTCTGGGGGACCCTGCCCTAGAGGGAGAGGCTTGGGGGGACCCCGCCCTAGAGGGAGGGGCTCAGAGGGACCCTGCCCTAGAGAGAGGGTCTTGGGGCCGGGGGGACCCTGCCCTAGAGGGAGGGGCTCAGGGGGACCCTGCCCTAGAGAGGAGGTTGGGGCTGGGGGACCCTGCCCTAGAAGGAGGGTCTCAGGGGGACCCTGCCCTAGAGAGAGGGGTTGGGGGCTGGGGGACTCTGCCCTAGAGAGAGGGGTTGGGGGCCGGGGGACCCTGCCCTAGAAAGAGGGTCTCAGGGCTGGGGGGACCCTGCCCTAGAGGGAGGGGCTCAGGGGGACCCTGCCCTAGAGAGAAAGGCTCAGGGGCTGGAGGACCCTGCCCTAAAGGGAGGGTCTTAGGGGCTGGGGGATCCCTGTGAACCTAATCGCATCCAGCCCGGGTGTTGCCACTTGGAACCGAGCCCAGAGGGTTCAACAAACCGTGGTCCCCTGGGGCAGCCATGAAGAACGAGGTCCCCGCGCGGGTGGGTGTCCGCCTCCTCCTCCCGACCTGCCTGCGCCAGCTGTGCTACTGGAAAAACGAGCCTGGCCGAGGCGGCGGCTGGCCAGGGCCCTGGGTGCGGTGCTCAGAGAAAGGCTGGGCTGCCTCCTCCATGCCGAACCCCTTCCCGTCCACGCCCACCTCTACCTAACGCCTGCCCTGCCAAGCCCACTGGCCCCCCGAGGAGGTCTCAAGCCGATGGGGCCGGTCTGGATGTTGTCACCTGTGGGAGCCTCTGACCTAGGGGCTGGTGGTGGGAGGAGTCAGTTGGGGGTGGGCTGTGCAGCACTGGGCACCCAAGGAGCTCTTTGTCCACGAGACAGGACCAGCGGTCAGCAAGCTCGCAGGAACTGGGCAGTGCTCGCTGCTGATCCAGTGGTGAGAAAGATGTACGTCTGCAGCAGGGGTGAAGGCATGGACTCCGGGGAGGAGTCCCACCCCTCACCATGGGGCACACACCAGAGTCAGGTGTGCGTGGACCCCGGGGCCCAGCCATGCTGCAGTGGGCTTGGGGGAAGCTCTGCTGTGCCGTGGGCGTCCCCCAGGGTCACTGCTGTGCCGTGGGCATCCCCCATGGTCACTGCTGTGCGTGTCCCCCATGGCCACTGCTGTGCCGTGGGCATCCCCATGGTCACTGCTGTGCATGTCCCCCAGGGTCACTGCTGTGCCGTGGGCGTCCCCCAGGGTCACTGCTGTGCCATGTCCCCCATGGCCACTGCTGTGCCGTGGGCGTCCCCCATGGTCACTGCTGTGCGTGTCCCCCATGGTCACTGCTGTGCCGTGGGCGTCCCCCAGGGTCACTGCTGTGCCGTGGGCGTCCCCCATGGCCACTGCTGTGCCGTGGGCGTCCCCCATGGTCACTGCTGTGCGTGTCC
>CM027407.1:2843000-2869602 GCA_015711505.1 Sylvilagus bachmani | reverse complement strand
GCACAGGTGTACAGGATGGCAGTGAGCTCAGGGCCCAGCTCAGGTGTACAGGATGGCAGTGAGCTCAGAGCCTGGGCACAGGTGTACAGGATGGCAGTGAGCTCAGGGCCCAGCACAGGTGTACAGGATGGCGGGGAGTCTGAAGCTTTCTCCCTGTAGTTCCTCAGACACCCCAGTGAACCCCCCTTGCTGTCAGAGGGGAACTGTCCTGCTGCCCCAGGAAGGGTCTGGGATGGAAGGGGTGAGCTCTGCTCAGAACACACTGATCTGTTCTTGTGCCCAACGGACAAATGGAGCGACCTGCTTCGCTGCCTCCCGCCCTGTGGCTGCCTTGACCAAGGGCACAGACCAGCAGCTGGAGCGATGGAATCTCGTCCTCAAACAACCTGGAGGCCGGAAGTCCGAGACACTGCTGCCCCTTCCTCCAGCCCCCTCAGTCATGGCACCCCCGAGGCTCCTTGGCCGTGGCTGCATCTCGGCCTCCGGCCTCGTGTGCGCCTGCACACCGTCCTCTCTCTGGCCCGTGTCCAGTGTTGGGGCTGCCTCATGTGATCCCCTGCCAACACCTTTTCTTCAAGTAAGATCCTGGCCACGCTGCTGGGGGCCACAGCACCGTCCTAGCCTCACAGCGGCCTGGAAGTCCCCACCTGGGACGCCCCACCGTGCTGCCCCCGGAAGCTGCAGCCTCTTCCCTCGCCGCAAACTTCACATCGAAGTCCCTGGCACCCCCGCTTCCCCTGTTTCCCCCTTCCCCCCGCCCGTCACCTGCCCAACGTCTGCCTCCTGGTGCCCCAAGCACTTGTCCTCCTGCCTCGTCCGCCCCACAGTTGGCTTTGGGGAACCGCCCCCTCCTCCAGCTCTGCACCCCCAGCTCACAAGGGCGGCCCAGCCATCCTGTGTGCTGCACGGTCCTCAGCCCAGGGTGGACCCTGACCACAGAGCAGGGGACCTGAGTCCAGCCCACGCAGACGCTCCCTGAGCCTTCAGGGCCGTCTTGGCCAGGCGTCTCCCATTCCCAAGAGCGTGGCAGGAGGCTGTCTGTCACCCAGGCTTGCTCTGTGCTCAGATCCGGGTCGTCCACGGCTCTACACCGTGTCGTCTCTATGCCGTCGGTGCTGTCCCCCGGGCAACAAAACACGCTCAGGGCAGAGACAGGCCCCGAGGTTTGGAGCGATGCTGGGGGCGGCCCTGGGCCTGTGGTACCTCGGCTCAGGTGCCGGGCAGGTAGGGACGCCCGTGCCCACCTCGCTGGGCGCCTGCGAGGTGCTGTGAAGCCTCACCGGATGAGCGCGGTCTGCAGCAGGCGGTGCGAGCTCGGTGCATGGCAACAGCATTATTGAGGGGATGTCCTTTCCATCCGCAGGCGGCCCTGAGGTCCGCTCCAGGCCGCTCCAGGCGCCTGCTCGTTCCTTGTTTGCTCAGCCATGACTCAGCTCTGCTGGGCTATTCTGGGGCCGGCAGCTCATCCCTGGGCCTGGACAAGCTGCGCTGGGCCTGTGACAGCTCCGGCTTCACCAGGACCGCCGAGGGGAAGTCCCCACTGCCACGGTCCTGCAAAGGGCAGGGTGGCGTGCGAGCTGCGGGCCCGCCCACCACAACAGCCGCCCCAGGGGCTTCCTCGGTGCCTGGGCAGCAAACAGAACTGGGCTGGGCTTCCGGCGTGTCGCTCTGGGCCAGGCCCCTCACGTAGGCAGGCCTGGCCCTCCCTCTCCCCACCTCCTCTCCCCAAGCTGGGCTCAGCTATGCTCTGGGCTGGGAGGGTTCTGTAACACTCAGTGGCTTTAAAAAGAATGTAGGGGCTGGCATGGTGCTGCGAGCAGGCTAAGCCGCCGCCTGCCACGCTGCCGTCCCATATGAGAGCCAGTTCCAGTCCTGGCTGCTCCACTTCTGATCCGGCTCCCTGCTAATCCACCCGGGAAAGCAGCAAAGGATGGCCCACGTGCTTGGGCCCCTGCACCCACGTGGGAGACCCAGATGGAGCTCCAGGCTCCCGGCTTCAGCCTGGCCCAGCCCCGGTCATTGCAGCCACTTGGGAGAGGAACCAGCGGATGGAAGATTCTCTCTCCCCCTCTCTCTCTGTCACTGTGCTTTTCAAATTATTCAACGTTAAAAAAAAAAAAAGTTCTTGGAAAATGGAATTAAAAGATCATTTAAGAAAGACAAAAGTTGTAGTAAAATGTCCTTAGCATGCAATCTACCACGTGCCCACTTTTCAGTGGACAGTTCATTCACAGCTATGTGATCTCCACTGTCCATCTCCAAAACGTTTGCATCTTCCCAGACGAAAACCTCCGTCCCCCGGAGAGTCCACTTTCCCTCCCCAGGCCCAGGGACCCCATCCCCTCTGCGCCCTGTGATCCGACAGCTCCGGGGCCTCACGGCTGACCGATGCCGCTCGCCTTGCTGTTTCCGACTCGTTCCCCGGAGCACACGTCCTCAGCTCCCCCGCTCTGTCGCAGGCGTCCCGGTCCCTTGAGGCTGAATCGTATCCCACTGTCCGCAGAGGCCGCCTCTTCTTGACAAGTTCACCCTCTGGTGGGCACGTGGCTGCTCCCACCGTCTGACAGCCGCGACGGACGCTGCCCAAGGTGCAGACCGGGTCCTGTGGGCTTTGAGCCAGAGGCGGGGTTGCGGCCGCCCACAGGGATTCTGGGTTTCGTGTTTGAGGACTCAGGCGTGTGGCGTTTCAGAGCGGGGAGGGGGGTTAAGGATGCGGAATCAGAAGCAGGGCAGGCGACACCAGGGACGGAGTGAGAACCGGCCTGAGCCTTGTCCGCCCACAGACCATGCTGATGCTGGCCTCGATTTTCTCATCTGTAAAATGGGATTACCCCATCCCCCGCATGTGTGTGGGGTTTTGAGATTTAACCAGGGCAGTGCCCAGGCCCGGGTGCAGAGGGCAGAAGGCCACACCCTTGCTCCTGTTCCTGGACCGCCCAAGAGCCAGGCAGGAAGCCTGGTGACACGGACCACACACAGCCTGCAAAGCCTGGATACGCATTCCCGGCCCCTTACAGGAAGAGAGAAGCGGCCTCGACCAGCTGCACGGAATGTGCCTCAGTTTCTGCATCCATGGAATGGGACGACAAGCCCCACGCCCGACCTCCGCCCAGTCCTGCTCAGCAAGGTGGCCCCGCCCACCCATTCAGAGGTGCCTGCTCAGCTCCGCCCACCACGTCCTGCATCTCTGCAGGTCGCGACCCCCTGCTTGGATCCACCGCTCCTGGGGCAGGGTCACCCGCAGGGTCTGTGCTCGTGCCCGTGCTCAGCACAACGCCCTGAGCAGGCACCCAGGAAGTGCCTGTGGGTGCAGAGGGGAGTCACACCCACGGGGAGGCGGCAGAGCAGGGTGAGTGACAGCACTGGGGTGCAGACCACGGGGGCGCCGGGGAACCCCGGCTGAGGGCGGGGCTCTCTGCCCCACACAGCCTGGGAGCCCAGAAGAGAAGGCTGGGGCCTCCCTGCCTCGCGGAGGCTGACACACTGGGTGTGGTGCCAGCCCATGTTCACGGCACACGGTCAGCTTTCCCGGGACCTGCCCGACGGGTCCCACACCCTCCTGGCACCACCTGGGAGCCTGCCTGTGGCCTGCCTGGGGCCTGTTGCCCTGAGCGGCTCGGGACACGGAAGCCGCCCTGGGCTCAGCCCCCCAGGCCGAAGGGGCAGTGGCAGCCCCCAGGGGAGGCTCACACAGGCCAGACGGCCAGGTCTCCTCTCTGAGGGGGGTGGACTGTGGGACCCCAGGGCAGGGAGCACACAGCCGCGGCCGGGGCGGGGCCGAGCGGGGCAGGGCAGGGGGGTGCCCGGTGGAGAGGGGCAGGGGTCAGCGGACGGCCCCGGGCAGAGCCCTCCGAGCTGGGGGCCTCCCCAATCCACACATGGGGGAGGAAACCCCTCCAGCCTCCTGGGGGTCCAGCTGCGGATGCCAGGTCGGGGGACCCCTTCGCCTCCAATGCTTCAACACTCTGCACACACGCCATGCACACACGCGTGCACACGCGCGCCGGGGGTCCTCAGAGAATTCGTGGAACACGCACCAAATGACCTCCCTACTTTGAAATCCCTCAGGCTCCTCCCACTGGGGGCGTGGCTCGGAAGCGCCCGCACGCATGCGCTCTGCTGAGGCCGTGCCCTGGTCCTCGCACTGCGCCTGCGCCTGCGCCGTGGGCCTCTGCGGTCACTCGCGGCTCACAGGCCGGCTGCGGGCACTCGGGCAGGAGGCGGGCGCGGGAGCAGCACTGCCCGGCCCAGGCGGCCCCCTCAGCGGGCCCGAGGCGTGACAAGGGAGGGTCATCCGCCATCGGTCGGGGGTCAGCAGGGAGGCCTGATAGCCCGGGGCAGGTGCAGGTGCAGGCCGGCCGGGGAGGGGGTCTGGGGGCGGAAGGGCCCCAGCACGGCCGCCGCAGGCCCCGTGGGCGCCGCCTTCCCCTCCTCAGTGTTTGCACGCGGCGCCTAAGCACAGCTGGCGCCGGCGTTAGAAGACGAGAACATTTGGGTGCACAAACGTGAAATCCATGCCTCCTGCTTTTTTCATATTTAAAAAAATATTATTTGAAAGGCAGAGTTAGAGACACCGTCCATCCGCTGGTCCACGCCCCAAGTGACGGAAATGGCCAGGCCAAAGCCGGGAGCCAGGAGCTTCCTCCAGGTCTCCCTCGTGGGTGCAGGGCCCCAAGGACGTGGGCATCTTCTACTGCTTTCCCAGGCCACAGCAGAGAGCTGGATCGGAAGAGGAGCAGCCGGGACTTGAACCGGCGCCCACATGGGTGCTGGCTTCACAGGCAGTGGCTTTCCCCGCTGCACCCCAACGCTGGCCCCCATAATTTTTTCATAACTCAAATGTTCCGTGAGTTTTGAGGACCCCTTGTACAAGTAGATTGTGAACTCCGACGGGCCCCTCGGCCTCCTGGACGGCAGGGAGGGAGGAGGTGCGACCCTCTCTTCAGGTGCTGGGTGGCCCCGCCTGCACGGCCACATCCGGTCACACTGCTCCCAGCATGCATCAGGAGCCCTGGGCAAGGACCGGGTGTGCATTTCCGGGGCACTCGTGGTCGGGCGGCGTTGCTACAGCAGCCAAGACGCTGCATACGCGCCTTCATCCCGGGTCGGAGTGCCTGGGGTTTGAGCCCAGGCGCTGCTCCCGGTCCCCGGGGGCAGCAGGTGGTGGTTTGGGTCCCTGCCAACCCGGGGGGCACATGCATCGGGTCCCCAGCTCCTGGCGACAGCGTGGTCCAGCTATTTGCAGTCTGGATGGGACAGCTCTCTCGTCTGTCTGTCTCTCTGCCTGTCTTGTAAAATGAATAAAAGCAAAGTGATCGTGCACGGAGCCTGTGGCAGGTCCGGGCACCGACCCAGCCCCGCGCTGCCTCATCTCCACCTCCCCCGTTCCTTTGTCTGAGGTTCAGTTAGGGAGGAGGCAGTGGAGGACAGAACTGCTGCTTCAATCCTACGGCCGTCAGGGGAGAGGGGACCCATCGGGCTGTCAAGGGAGGGGGGACCCGTCGGGCTATCAAGGGAGGGGGGACCCGTCGGGCTATCAAGGGAGGGGGGACCCGTCGGGCTGTCGGGGAGAGGGGGGACCCATCGGGCTATCAGGGGAGGGGGACCCGTCGGGCTGTCAAGGGGGAGGGGGACCCATCGGGCTGTCAGGGGAGAGGGGGGGCCTGTCTGGCCATCAGGGGAGGGGGGACCTGTCGGGCTGTTGTGGGAGAGGGGGTCCTGTCTGGCCGTTGGGGAAAAGAGTGGGACCTGTCGGGTTGTCCAGGGAGAGGGGGACCCGTCGGGCAGTCGGGGGAGAGGGGACCTGTCGGGCTGTTGTGGGAGAGGGGGACCCGTCGGGCTGTCAGAGCAGAGCGGGGACCCCTCGTTCACTCCTGTCTGAGCGCACAGTCTCTCTACACACAGGAGAAGCCGGAGGAGCAGGACATGGCCGTGGCTGAGCGTGCATGACTGGGTGCGGTCCCTCTCAGGCCGCCTCAGAGGAAGCCCAGCGGGTGCACTGCAGACCCCTGTGAGCCCCCAGGGAATGTGAAACCGTGGAAGGCAATGCCTCAGCTCAGGGGGCACTGAGGATGCTGCGTCCCGGTGTCCTGGGGAGGAGACAGCCCCTCCTGCAGCCTGGCTGCAGCCCAGATTGGACAACCTGGGTGGGAAGCCACTGTGAAGTCTGAAAGGCACCCGCTCTGAGCGTCCACTCAGAGGCGCGCCGGCCCTGTGAGCACAGGACTGGTACCGAGCTGTTTGCAATGCAAGGGCTTGAAAACACCCGGAACCCTGAAGGAGGCTTGGTGCAATCAGTTACGGACACCCCCAGGGAATGGTGTGGTCCGTTCTAGAGAACCTTCCGGCACCCAGGCGTCTGATGCACCCCACATCACACCCCACATCCCTGGGTCTGAGCCCCAGCTCTGCTCCCAGCCCCTGCTGCTGCTTCTGCACACTCTGGGGGCAGCGGGTGATGGCTCCGGTGCCTGGGCCCCTGCTCCCCGCTGTGCGAGACCTGGGTCGAGTTCCCAGCTCCTGGCTTTGGCTGGACCCAGACCTGGCTGTCGCAGGCACCGTGAACCTGCGGGCAGAAGCTCTCCAGCTGTCTGGCTCTTCCTCTGCTGCCCAGTTTTCAAATAAATAAATAAGTTTTGGAAAACAGAGTTTGGTGAACGTGGGAAGTGGCTGCGGTGTTTTGGAGGGAGGAGACAGTGCGGGAGACACAGGGAAGGGGGCGTTGGCGCCTTTGCGACTTAGGGGACGTTTTCCGGGCAGAGCTGGAGAAAGGAATGTGCTAGACAGAGTTAAGGTGACAGAGGCCTGGAGGCTCTGGCATTCTGGGCTGCGTGGGGAGGGGGAGTCTTCAGGGTGGGCAGCTTCCGGGGGGCAGGGCTCACGGACCTCAGGCCGCGGAGGCGCTGAGGAAGTTAACAGTCCCAGGTCATCACTGTGGACTGAATGCGGCGGCATGGTGCCCAGGACACGGACAGGAAGGTACTTTACGACAGCAGTTACTGTACATGTTGGTGGGTTACGGCACCAATGGCTCTGCGAATGGGCTCCTCGGGGCAATGGGCGCAGCCAGGCTGGAGTCCATCCTCAAGCAGCCAGCAGAGTGCTGGGCTGCACTAGTGCTGCGAGGCCGGCTGGGTGCGTAAGGTCTGGGTGCTCGGGTGCACGGGTGCAGGGGTGCTCGGGTGCATGGGTGCTCAGGTGCATGGGTGCAGGGTGCTCGGGTGCATGGGTGCAGGGTGCTCGGGTGCAGGGTGCTCGGGTGCCTGGGTGCTCAGGTGCATGGGTGCAGGGTGCTCGGGTGCAGGGTGCTCGGGTGCATGGTGTGTGCAGATGCACACGAGTGGCCTGGGTACCTGGGTGGATGTGGAGGTGGTGGAGACAAATACCCCCACTAACTTGCTCCTAAAAACCCACACGTCTTTTCTAAGGAACCTGTTTCCCACACGCTCCGTTCCTCCCATTCCCTCGCCCTGTAGTGGCGTGTAACAACCATTCAACTCCCCTGCCGCCTTCGCTGAGTCCCGTGTGCCTTGGAATAAACCTTTCCTCTCGAGAGTCTCGTCTTCTGTCACTTTAATTCACAGACCCCAGCTACTGAACCTCCACAGACAACGGTCAGACCATTCGAGATGAAGGAACTGTGACTCCCGCCCCCCACAGCGACCCCAGAATGCCCAGGACTCCGGGTGACTGACAGCTTCCCTAACTATCGCCGCTGCTCCTAATTTAGGGCCAAGCAGAGGAAGTTGAATGTGCTCGGAGCAGTCACACGGGACGCCCTGGAGAAGCTTCGGCAAAACCAAGTTCCCCAGCGGCCGCTCAGCAAACAAGACGGGGAGGAGACCGGCCCTTGGGAGCCGGAGGAAGCTGCTGCTTTGGCCGGAAGGGACAGGCCCTGCGTCTGGGACTGGTTTCCCGTTCCCGCAGTGCCAATCTGAACCCTCTGCCAGGGACTTCTGTCGGCACTAGAACGGGCCTGGGCTCGGCGCTGGCTCCTGGGATCCATGTGGGACCGGAGGAGAACACAGGCCAAGTGTAGGCAGGTGGGACCTGCACACCGTGGGGGTCCTGAGGGCCGGTCCCCCGCCTGGGGAAGGCCAGGCTCCGGGTGGGTGAAGGCCATGCCTGGTAAAGGCGGGAGCAAGGGGCAGGGAGCGTCGTGGGCTGGTAACGCAGGCGCCCACAGCCAGGGCAAGCCGAGGACTGGGAGGGCCGGGGCAGGCGCCCGCGGGGCAGCCTGGGCCTGGAAGCCACAGTTGGGTCTGGCTGGGGCCCACGGCCTGGCTCACCTGTGAGAGGAGGGGACAGAGACGGCCTCCCTCCCTCCAGGGAGTTGGTGGGGATGGAGGGCACACGCTGCTGGGAAAATTCTCGTGAGGGCCAGGCTGGCTCAGGTGTATGGTAGAGGGGTGTGGGGGCGGGGCTGCCTCAGGTGTGTGTGGTACAGGAGGCAGGGTAGGGGGTAGAGGTTTCCTGGGCTGGGGCTGGGTCTGCCTCCTCCTCGCTTTGGGCAGAACCCCGGTTTAGAGAGGCATCTGTTTCCCACTGACCAGGTACCTCCTCCCAGGACCTGAATTCGAATCCCCCCATAATGTGCCATAATGTGGCACCCCCCCATAATGTCCGTATCACAGGTGAGGTCCTGCCGTGAGGCGCTCAGCACCCTGTCTGCAGCCGCCGTCCATAGCCAGTCCGCCGCCAGCCAGGGGAAGGTGGTCCCAGCGGGGGCTGGGGGGATTGTGCTCCTGTGCGTCTCTGGGAGGCCCCCGTTGAGTCTTGGTTTCCTGTGGCCGCTCTAATCAGCCTGAACTTGGTTTCTTCAAGGAAGGTGGACAGAGTGACGTTGGGGAAGCTGGCTGTCCACACGTGGAAGAGTGAGTCACTCATGAGCTCGCGCTGTGTGCAAAAATCAACTCAAGCATTAGGCCAGATACTGTCACCCTGCTAGGAAATTAATAAAGACAAAACTGTGACACTGATGTGGGCAATGGCTTTCTGGACTTGACCCCGAGACCGTGGATGGCAAACAGCAAAAATGGACACACGGGCCCGCATCAAACCAGAAAGCTCGTGCACAGCCCAGGGAAGGATCCGCAGAGCGAGGGCGCAGCCCCCGACAGGGAAGGGTTCCTGCCGAGATGGGGAGGGCTTCCTGCTGACCGCCGGCTGGTAAGCAGCTTCCACCATATATAAGGAATAGAAACTGCTGAGGGGCAAGGAAGCAACCTGATTAAAAAAAATGGGCAAAAGCCTTGAATAGGCATTTCCCAAAAGGAGACAGATAAATGGCCAACACGTGCACGAAGCAAATGCTGAACAAGCAGAGAGTGGACAGCAAGCCACAGAGACCACTGTGGAAGGCAGAGCGGAGCCGAGCCCGGTGGCATTGTCCTTGGGTCATGGCGGCCCTCCTCTCGCTCTCTCCATCTCGGAGGGCTGAGCAAGGACCCAGGGTTTGCAGGGGCCTCCTCGGCTCTGGCCATCACCTGGTCTGGGTGCAGGGTGCAGAGGGCAGGGCTTGGGGCACCTGGCGCACCTGCCCTGGGGTTGTTTCAGGACTGGGCTCTTGTCCCAGAAGAGCTGAGGCAGCAGTGGCTTCAGGCTTGGTTCTCTGAGCACAGAGGTGGCCGTTGGGGGCGTTTGTCCCGTCGTGAGGATGCACTTGCCACTGGCCACGCTCTAACCGATGGGTGAGGGCCCTTGTCATCTGGGGTGGTGCCGGGCTCGGGCCAGGAAACAGAGGCGAGACCTCACCCAGCCCCACCCCGCGCCTCCCACGAGAGAACACGTTCCGAAGAAGGCAGAGAGAAGAAAAGGAAACGGGTAATTAGTGACTCGCAGCGCATTCAGAACGATCGGATGTTTCTCCTGCCTGGGAAGCGTCAGGTGTGGCTGTGGGCATGCGCCGACAGTTAGCAGGCTGCCCCGTGACTGTAACGCCCTTGGAGGTCATCTTCTAGAGGAGCAGTGGAGATTAGAGCTTGCCGAGAGCCCCCCGGCGTGGCGCCCGGTGAGGCACTGCCGCACCAGCTCCTGGAAGGAGGTGTGGAAGCCCAGGCGTGGGATTCCCACCCGGATTCAGTGTTGTGAAGGAGCCTGGCCTTATTCGAAGGCTCCGTCTGCTTGTTTCGCAGCCATGCGGCCCCGGTAGGCATCGCGGGCTCGGGTCTCAGCGTCTCTGAAGAGCTCCACCGTACCACGGCCGGCGGCAGCCCCACCTCCCAGGCCAGCCACCTCTGTTCTCCTGGGGCCTTCTGGGGTACAGGGTGGCCGCACACTTCCAGTTCTCAGGCTGAGGCAGGAAAGGGAAGGGAGGGCCAGGCGGGCACCTGCGCAACGAGTCTCTCATTTTTAAAAAAGATTATTTATTTATTATTTTTAAAATTTATTTATTTGACAGGTAGAGTTATAGACAGTGAGAGAGAGAGACAGAGAGAAAGGTCTTCCTTTTTCTGTTGGTTCACCCCCAAAATGGCCTCTACGGCCGGTGTGCTGCGCCGATCTGAAGCCAGGAGCCAGGTGCTTCTCCTGGTCTCCCATGGGGTGCAGGCCACTGCAGTGAGCTGGACTGGAAGAAGAGCAACTGGGACTAGAACCCTGCGCCCACATGGAATGTTGGCACTGCAGAGGATTAACCAAGTGAGCCATGGCACTGGCCTATTTATTTATTTTTAAAGATTTATTTTATTTATTAGAAAGACAGAGTTACAGAGAGATGTAGAGACAGAGAGAGGGGTCCTCCATCTGCTGGTTCACTCCCCAGTTGGCTGCAATGGCCGGAGCTGAGCTGATCTGAAGCCAGGAACTTCTTCCGGGTCTCCCACATGGGTGCAGGGGCCCAAGGACCTGGGCCATCTTCCACTGCTCTCCCAGGCCACAGCAGAGAGCTGGATTGGAAGAGGAGCAGCCAGACCTCGAACTGGTGCCCATATGGGATGCCAGCGCTTAAGGCCAGGGCCTTAACCCACTGCACCACAGCGTCAGCCCCAATATTATTTATTTATTTGAGAGGTAGAACTGCAGACAGAGAGGGAGAAACAGAGAGAGGTCTTCCATCCTCAAGTGGCTGCAACGGCTAGAGCTGGGATGATCCAAAGCCAGGAGCCAGGAGCTTCTTCCCGGTCTCCCATGCAGGTGCAAGGGCCCAAGCACTTGGGCCATCTTCTGCTACTTTCCCAGGACATAGAAGAGAGCAGGATTGGAAGTGGAGCAGCTGGGACTTGAACCAATGCCCATATGGGATGGAGGCACCACAGGCAGAGGCTTAGCCCACTGTGCCACAGGGTCGGCCCTGCCCCAAGTCACCTCTGCCCACTGGGAACCCCAGTGGGCTGGATGACATCACGGGTCCTCTTTTCTTGACTTCCCTCTCGCAATGTCCCCATTGCACACGTACCAGCCACAGGGCTTCACGTGGACTGTGTCTTCTGTGACGTGGATGCTCTTGCTGAAGCCTCTCAGGTGCAGTCGGGTGCCGACTGCTGAGCTCTGCCATGACTTCCAACACCCAGGGCCCCTGCTTGAGTGCCTCGGACCCTGACAACATTTGAGATTCAAGACTCGATGGAGACCTTTTGTCATTAATCCCCGAGACAAAATGGACAGGGGAGCTTCCGTAACTCATCTGATGGCAAAACCTGACCTGCTAAGACCCTTGATGGTGGTGGCTTCCGACCCGACCCAACCACGACAATCCCCTGTATGCAGCAGCGGCCACCGTGGTGCGGGCGCACGTGCTGTGCTGTGTTGCAGATGCACCCACGCAGAGCGGCGCCCGACTCAAAGCAGGTGGGAGGAAGGGTTAGGGACTCAGTACAGGCATCGTTTGTTTTCTAAAGAATTACTTTATTTAATTGAAAGGCAGAGGGAGAAGGAGAGAGGGAAAGGCAGAGAGAGAGAGAGAGAGAGAGAGAGAGAGAGAGAGAGAGACAGAGAGGTCTTCCATCTGCTGGTTCACTCCCCAGATGGCCGCAGTGGCCTCGAAGGGGCCAGGCCAAAGCCAGGAGCCTGGAGCCTCCATCTGGGTCTCATGTTTGTGGCAGGGACCCTAGTACTTGGCCCATCTTCTGCTGCCAGAACCGACCTAGACAACCACAAGGACATCCACGTGTGAAGACAACAGGACCTGGAAGTGGTGTGCGCTTTCTCGCGCTGCCTCTCGCCAGTGCCCTGGTTCAGGAGCGGGTTGAGACCTCCCAGGATCCCCCCGCCCCTCCCCGCAGGCGGCCCTGGTACAGGTTTGTGCATCTTCCCGAGGGGGCGTGGGAAGAGAAGGGCAGGGAAGGGAAGAAGGCGTGGCCTCCCTTCCTGGCCCGGGAAAGCATGGCCCCTGGCAGCCGGCTCGCTCCACGCCAGGAACTCCTGCAGCTTCTCATATGCCGGGCCTCTGTCCACTCATTCCAACCCCATGAGAGGCAGCCGGGGAAACTGAGGCCGGACAGCGCCGTCGCTGCCGGGCCCTCCCTCCTCCCTGGACGCCTGCAGGCCATGGGAGCTGGAATTGCACGGGGCTCTCATGGGCCCTCCTGGGAACCGAGAACCCTGACGCCGTCCCAACAGTGGGGCCATGGTTTGGCTCCAGTGGTGTGCAAACCTCAGGGCCCCCCAGGCCTGCCCATTGTCCAGCACTCCGTGGAGTGCACTGGATGCACGGGTCCTTCCCTGGCAGGGTTGGCCTTGGCTGCACCCCACCCTGACCGCCCAGCACCCAAGGGTGCCTCGGGGACGCTGGCTGATGGCCACAGCCGCAGGGACTGCAACCTGTGGATGGCTCATCGTGGGGCAGAGAGGCCGCCACCCCTCTGAGCAGGGGTGAGTGGGACGGGGACACCACTGTTCCTGCCCCAGAGCTGCCCTGTCCCTCCCAGCCAAGATGGTGGGCCTGACACAGGCCTGAGACCATGGGGGACCCCCACCCCCCGCCTGAGGTAAAGCCAGGTGTGTGGGATGTCTGGGTGGGGGAGAGAGGACCCTAGTAGGAGGCAGAGCCCTGGTGTGACCTCAGGGAAGGGTCTCGAGGTGGGGGGGTCGTCTTCAGTTCAGTACCCCAGGGCCCTAGCACTGCCGCAGGGTCCAGCAACAGGGCAGCTGGGGCCGCTGACTATGGAGGAGGCGGAGCCATGTGACCTCAGGGGCGGAGCCTGGAGCTAGAGGGGGCGGAGCCACGACCTCGGGGCGGAGGCTGCAGGATGTGGCCGAGGTGAGCACAGCGGGGCAGGAAGGACGTGCCCTGGACCCCGAGGGCCACCAGCCCCACCCACACCGGCCTTGGACTTCCAGCCTCTGGAACGGAAACGAACGAACCTCCGAGTGAAGCCACTGCCCCCGTGGGCGCGCTCCTGGTCGGAGGGGCTGGAAGTCAGCCATCCTCCGGCCAGCCGGCTTAGGAACCCTCGGCGTTCGGAGATGGAGGTGGAGGTGGCGGGAGGGGCCTTCCCCTCCAGGTTCTCCCTTCCTGGGCCGTATGGGTCAGGAGCCTGGGAGGGGACAGCTGGCCCTTGTGCTGGTGAGAAAGACAATGCCCATGCTCCCGCCCCGATGGCTGTGTTTGCCTCCGGTGGTGTCCTGGCTTGCTCACCCCAGAGGAATCCGGGTCCCTGCTCTGGCCCTGCCCACCTTTCAGGCCCCACGCCTCAACAGCTCTACCCACCACTGAGCTCCACCCACTCCATGGGCCCACCCACCTCCCACTGGCTCCACCCACATCTGCTGGATCCACCCACATCTGCTGGCTCCTCTCTCCCGCCCCACCCTCTGCCCAGCTCCCTTCTCGCGCCCCTCCCAGGCTTTGGCCGCTGGCAGAGCCACCTCCTCCTGGCTGTCCGGTCCTAGGTGGCCTCCCCAGAGGTGCGCTTTCCTGAGCAAGGGTGGCTCCTGGCCTGTGCACAGCGCCCCACCCCCACCCCCAGCCCCAGCCCTGCAGGGCGCCCCGGCTTTACAAACAGGAATTCCATCTTCAACTTCTTACCAGTTTTTAAGAGGAGAGAACCCTGGGTGGGGGGTGTGGAGGACGACCCTGCCCAGCACAGCCAGGAACAGCGGAGCAGGGGTTCTGGGCGGCCCGGCCAGGCGGACACTGCGGCAACCATCAGGGCTGGGCCGGGCCAACCCTGGAGCTGGAACTCCGTCCAGGTCTCCCCGTGGGTGGCGGGGAGCAACCCCACAGCCACCACCGCTGCCTCCCTGGGTGCCAGTTAGCAGGAAGCCGGAGTGGAGACAGCCGGGACTGGAAGCTGAGCCCTCGGATGGGCGACGTGGGTGTCGCAGTGGAACTCGGGCAGTGTGCCAAACGCCTGCGCCTCGCGGGAATCCCGTGCCCCGCAGCGTGTGCTGGGTCTGTGTGCAGTCACATCCTGGAAATCGGTCCTGGGGAGGCACTGCCCGGCCAGACGCCGCTTCTGCTTCCTCTGCTGCCCTCGGGGTCGGAGGTGGAGAGCAGGTCACCGTTTCCAGAGAGCCTGCAGGGAGCCGGTTCCGGGGCCCCGCCGGAAGCCAGGATCCAAGGGTGCTCACGCCCCTTTTTACATGAAGGGTGCTTTAAGCCACCTGGCCAGCACTCAGGGTACCTGGCTGGGGTCAGGGTCAGCACAACTGACGTACAACCGTCCCAGGCCTGACTCCACGGGGTGAACTGGTCGCCAGGCAACGGAGCTCAGCGCGTGTGCGTGTGCGTGCGAGCGTGCACGTGGTGTGTGATGTGAGATGTGTGAGTGTAGACTGCTTGGCTTCTGGCCCTGAATCAGAGGAGGGCATTTCTCAAAGCTCGTGGAAAATGGAATTACAGGATGACGTTTATTTTGTGGCAAAACGTTTTGAATCCCATGCGTGCGAGGGGTCTTGGGAAAAGTTCATGGAAAACATGTGTGAAAAGCCGTGTGCGGATCTCAGCATTTTTCTGCACAAAAATGAACTCGTTCTTGATTCTGTTTCCCCACGAGCTTCTCGACGTCCCCTTGTCCTGCTCTGGACCCCCGAGTGGACTGGTCACAGTGACGCGCTGTGGACTGCTGGCCCAGGAGGCAGCCTGGGAGGACGGCCCGTGGCCATTGTCAGCTGTGTCCAGGAGGCCCGGCTGTACTTCGACGGTCAGCAAGTGTCGGACACCTTCTGAGGCCAGCTCAGGGACAGGAGGCGACAATACGGGCAACTCCCTGGGCCGCGCTAGTCCCTGAGCAAAGGAGAAGGAAGGGGCGCCTTCCATGGTTAGACCCCAAAACCCCCACGTGTGGGGCAGCGGTCAGGCTCCGCACAGAGGGGACAGCTCTGACCCCGGCCTCATGGAGGAGTGGGATGGGCGGCCCCAGTGCGGCGCCTGACCACAGGACAGAGCCTTCCAGTGAGCTGCAGGGGCAGACCTGGCCGCTGGCAGCCGGCGACGGAGGAGAAGTGCCCTCAGCCTCCCTCCCGCGCTCAGCGCACCCGCGCCCTCCGGTAATTTGCCTGTTTACGGGCAGAGACAGTGCGTGCGTCACTGCCTGGCACTGATTCCTCTCGTTCTGGGGAAGCGGATTTTCTGGTTTGCGCCGGTGCCAGGCACGGTCGAGGCCGGGGAGTTGAATCCTTCCACCTTCTGAGTCAGAGCTTGTACCCATTTGGCAGATGAAGGCTCAGAGGCACCGAGAGGTGACAGGGCTCGCCCCGGCTTGTCGGCGAAGCTGCAGTCTGAGCCCCGAGGAGTGTGGGGGGCTGCCGCGTGCTGGGTGTGGGGTTCACTGTGGAGGCGCCAGCCCGACTCCAGGGAGCTCGAAGCTGAGTGAGGAGTCCCTGAGGACACAGGTGTGCCCATAGCTCCCGGTACCGCTCCCTCGGGGGCTGTGCCAGGTGCCGAAGGGCCTTCCTGGACGGATAGAGGGATAGCAGGTGCAAAGGCCTGGAGCTGTGGACAGCCGATGGCCTCTGTGGGTGGCGGGTGGGGCGGAGTGGTGTCGGGGAGCCTGCGAGCCCTCGACAGTGCCGGGGGCGCTGTGGGATCTGACGTGTTTCAGAGCATTTGCCAGCTGCTGGTTGGGGGCTGGGTGACCGGTGGAGATAGGCGGGGAGGCTCCCGGTGCCCAGGCGTGTACCGCATAGATCCTCGTAAGCGAGGACCCTGACTTCCTCAGGTAGGTCCAGAGGGGGCAGCCGTCCCTTTGGAATGCTTGGTCACCAGCCACGCCCTGGACCCTCCGCCTGGGAGCAGCGGCTCCTGGGGAGCTCTGGGGGGCTGGACGTGCAGGCGCCCCTGTGCGCAGGTGTGGGACCCTGAGCTGACACCGGGGAGCCCTGGGCCTGCTGGAAATAGCTCCAGGAGTGTTTTCTTCTCCTGCTTCCTCTCAGTGCCACGCCTGATCCCTGCACCTGGACGAACCGGCTCCACGGGCTCTGAAAGTCCCGGTGATTGGAGCCGCGGGGGCCCCAGAGTCTAGATTTGACCTTGAGATCTGCTTATCAGGGATTGAGGAGTCCAGAGCAGGTTTGCAGGGGAGAGGGGCCGGCCCTGGCACTCAGCAGACACCAGCCGGGGAGGCAGCACAGGTGGGTGCCTGGGGGAGTCGCACTCCACTGTCTCCCCCTGAGCCTGCCCCATCTGGCCATCACCAGGTAATGCAGTCTTACTGATGTGGACACCAGCTTGCACCGCCCAGGGCCAGCAAGGGGCGGAGCCCCCCGGCTGGAGGAATGCAACATCCAGGGCCACACTCAGGCCCTCTGAATGCTGGGGGTTCCGCAGGTGCACCGGGTCGTCCGTTAACTGACCTCCTGCTCAGCGCCGTCGGCGGCTGTGAGCGACAGCGCTGGAGGCTGACACAAACCCTCCTCTGGGGGTCTGCCAGGAGCTGCCGCGGACGCGGCGCAACAGCGTCTTCTGCATCGGGCAGTTCCAGAACATTCTTTGTCGAAAACCAGAATTGCAGGAGGAACGCTCGTGGGACCTGGGCCCGCAGGGAGGCGGGGGCTGTTCGTGTCATTTCAGCCCCCTTTGCAAGCCGGAAGCCCAATGCACCCACGGGAGCCGTAGCCTTGGGGGCCTGGCGCCTTTGCCTCTGCGTTTGGGGCACTGGATGATTTTTTAGGAGGAAGTAGATGCTCTGGTCACACCACGATGCAGGAGCTCAGGGCTGGGACGGGGCGCCCCTGTCTGTGCCCCCTCCGGGAGCGCAGGAAACTGCAGGCCCTGTCTCCCCTCCTCACACACTTAGACCTGGTGCTAGGAGACCCAGAGGCAAGCTCTGGCCTCGGGCGGCCCCGTGGGCGGGGCCCTGCGGCCGCTGCCCCTTATTGGCTGACGGCCACATCCCTCCCCGGCTCTGCCACTTTGCACCACCACCAGCAGCCGCCGCAGGGCTCAGGAGGGGCATGACGTCACGTGCGAGGCATTCTATTGGCCAGCGGGAGTCACAGGCCCGCCCCACTCCCGGGCTGTGGGAGGGGCTGCAGCTCTTAGAGTCTCCGATTACAGGGCGACCTGGGCGCAGGGAAGGGCCTGTCGTTGCAAACAATTTGTGGCTGCCCCTCGTGGTCAGACGGGGAAACCGAGGCACAGAGTGGGGGGAGAGTGTTGCTGTCATCAGGCCCTGCCTCGGGGGTCCCGGCTCTCCTTCCTGTAACTGGCGGCTGGGGGTCTGGTTGGAGGCACGGGTGGGGTGCTCCGGAGAAGGGGCTGCCCAGTGCGTCTGCCCCTCCCCTGCGGGGGAAGCCCTGAGCCCCCACGCCCCGGCCTGCGCCCCACCACGCTGAGGTTCGGGGTCATGCACAGGCCGTGTTCTTCCGTGCCCTCCCGCCAGTGTGTCTGTGAGACTCATCCGTCATTCAGACTGCACGCATCCAGGAGGCAGCCCGGGGACAAGAATCCAGCTGGGCCCAGGAGCACACCGCGAGCCTGCGTCTGGCCGGAGGGTGCAGAGCTGGGCACTCAGCAGCCACCCCGCCTCCCACCCCGTGTGGCTGGAGGCCCCTCGGTCCGTCCCAGGAGCTTCTGAGATGCTGGTCTGGCGTCAGGGCCGGCAGAAGTTTCTAGAGGTACCAAGCGCCGTCTCCGTGGGGGTGGGAGAAAGTTGCCATTCGTGGGGGGGCCTGGTGGTCGCCTCTTCTGCTGCTGGCAGTGCAGGGCGTCCTGGTGGCGCCGGGCGCTGGCAGGAATCCGAGCCGATTTTCCGACCTGGTTGCATTTCTGGCCGCTCCACCGGAATCAAGGCTGGCCCCTGTTCAAGCACCGCCCTGGCCCTGGGCTCCACCTGCCTTAGCCCACTTCCTGTTACGGGGGACCGAACGCCCGGGACTGGGTCTGTAGGAAGGAAAGACCTTTATGTAGCTCCCCAGGCCGGAGGATGGACGCCCGAGATAGGCGGGCACCTTGGCCAGGGCTTTGCGTTGCCTCGCAGCCCGGCAGGAGCCCACGGGCCAGGCAGCAAGGGGCGGGGCTTACTTTGCAGCAGCCCCCTCCCGTGGAAGTGTTACAGTCCCAGAGGGGAGGGTGGTTGCCGGAGCGAGTCTCGTGGGTTTTTTGCTCAGCTTAGTATAGAAATAAGAAGCCGTGGCTCAACAGGCTAATCCTCCGCCTTGCGGCGCCAGCACACCGGGTTCTAGTCCCGGTTGGGGCGCCGGATTCTGTCCCGGTTGCTCCTCTTCCAGGCCAGCTCTCTGCTGTGGCCCGGGAGTGCAGTGGAGGATGGCCCAGGTGCTTGGGCCCTGCACCCCATGGGAGACCAGGAGAAGCACCTAGCACCTGGCCCCTCCATCGGATGAGCGCGGTGTGCCGGCCGCAGCGCGCCGGCCGCGGCAGCCATTGGAGGGTGAACCAAAGGCAAAGGAAGACCTTTCTCTCTGTCTCTCTCTCTCACTGTCCACTCTGCTTGTCAAAAATAATTAAAAAAAATAAAAATAAAAAAAGAAAGAAGAAGCCAGGGAAACCTTTGTAAGAAGGCAGAACCTTGTATTGGATTGGCAAGCGATAGAGAAGGGTGTGGTCCGAGAGGAGAGCAGGCGGGGCGCCCGAGCGGGACACTGGCTCCGAGGAAGTGTCCGGGGTTTTTAAGGCGTTACTGTCTGTTCACTGGGTCATTCTGTGGGGGCGCCCATTGGACGGGGGTCTCACATATGTGTGTTGATTGGCTCGGGGCTCATGGAGACAGCGGGGGGCTACTGGAGACGGCCTGACTCTCCCCAGGGGCTCAGTCCCTTCCCTGGCCAGCTCGGGTGAAAGCTGCACCCATCCTGGAGGGGGTCAGGGCTGGTGCTGTGGTGTAGCGGGTAAAGCCTCCGCCTGCAGTGCCGGCATCCCATGTGGGCGCTGGTTTGAGACCCGGCTGCTCCACTTCCGATCCCGCTCTCTGCTATGGCCTGGGAGAGCAGCAGAAGGTGGCCCAAGTCCTTGGACCCTGTACCCGCGTGGGAGACCCGGAGGAGGCTCCTGGCTCTTGGCTTCAGATCAGCGCAGCTTCGGCCAGTGCAGCCACCTGGGGAGTGAACCAGCGGATGGAAGACCTCTCTCTGTGTCTCTCCCTCTCTCTGTCTGTAACTCTCCCTCTCAAATAAGTAAATAAAATCTTAAAAAAAAAAAAAGACAACCCCCCACAAATTCTTGTAACAACAATACTGAACATTTAACTGAATTTTCGTCTTAACATTTTCAAACACGAGCGGCGGGATGTTCCGGAGTTTTACTTTCTTTTTGTGATTTGAGCTGAGGTTGAGCCATCATTCGAGGGAACTTGGGGCTCCCCGCTGAGGCACCTGCTAAGGCTTCGTTGAGGCGGTAGCCGCTCTGCGGTGGAGGCCACATCTGCTGGAGCCCATGTCCTCGTGGGAGGGGGGCCCCTCGGCGCCCCGCCCCCGCGCCTGACAGTCCTGTCGGTTAGAGAAACTTCCCGAGCAAACAGCAGTCCGTTTACTTAGCTAGACCAGCTCGTACTTTTTGGGTCGATCTTCCAGCTGATCCTGGCCCAAAGGGCTGCAGACAAACGTAGAAACACTTTGCCCAGCGGTGGGATGCGTGGTTGTGGGGCGACACCAGACACACAGGAGGGACCCCGGGGGAGGGGCAGGCTGGCGCACGACCCCGACCCTGGCACCTCGCCCGGCAGCCCGGCTGCTTCCTCCTGGCTCTGCGGCTGGGCGGGCTTTCCTGTTACTCTGAATGCCAGCAGCACCGCCGGCCGCTGTCAAATACTGCCCCCCCCCGACCCCCAGGATCAGTGGGGACCCCCTGCCCGGCCAGCCATTCCCCGGGCCATCCTGTGTGTCTTCTCAGGGAGCAGCCAGCCCCGTGTCCTCCTCGGATGAGAAGTTTCCATCGCCCAGAGGACGAAGCTCATCCCCGCCCGGGCCTCGCACTCTGGAGCAGAAGCGGCCAGGCTGGCGGGGGCCCCTTCTCAGCAAGTGTCACCCAGTGACTTGCTCAGGTGCACGGTGACATCAGCCACGCCACACCCGGGCTGGCTCTCCTTCCCCGTCCCCCAGCCTCAACGCCCTGGAGGGAGGAGCCCACCGCGGCCGCCAGGGCTGACCCCACCCTGAAGAGGTCAGGAGCAGGTGCAGGTGGTCTCCTCGCTGCCGTGCGTGGTACAAGGGCGCTGTCCTGGCTCCTGCGGCTGCGGAGACCTGGGCCAGGCAGGTTCTGAGCTCCTGGGTCTCCACGGGAGCCGGGCCCAGGCAGGTCCTGTGCTCCTGGGGTCTCTGTAGGCATAGGGGCAGTGGATGGTGGGGGAGGGGGTGACGCCCACAGATTCGGGCTGCCGTGGGAAGCAGGCAGAACAAGAACCCCCTTAGCCATGTTCCCTCGGGGGTAGGAGAGGCAAAGAACAGGACCCCGCTGGGCTGTGAGGTGTGTGCGCGCGCCCCCCGAGACAGACCGGGGTGGGAGGGGTGCAGGCAGCTCTGCTCTGCCTCAGCTGGCCCCGGGGGCCCTAAGCGAGGGTTTATGGTCCCTCGGCGCTGGGACTTCCCACCCAGGTCCTCCGACCCAGAGCTGTCTGCTCTGACCAGCTCTCATGCCCTGCCCTCTGCCTGCCCTCAGCGCTGCCCCGAGGGTCCTGCCAGCCACCTGCTCACTCGCCTGGGAGCAGGATGGGGTGCCCGCCCCGCTGCCCCCCGGGCCCCGTCTTGGAAGAGCCCGGTGCAGGCCGCAGCCTCCTCGTTTGTAGCCCACACTGCTGCGTGCCCTGGTCAGAGGAAAAGAAGCAGCCAGGCCTGGGGCGTGTGTGTGTGTGTGTGTGTGTGTGTGTGATCTGGGCGGGGCGGGGCCAGCCTCTGAACATGCGGCTTCCCTCACCCCATGTGGTGTGTCCTCAGGGCCCGTGGCACCCCCACCTCCTGCTGGCCACACTCTTCCCGGCCTCCTCCTGATGTTTCTGGAATGAGACAGTGGCACCGTTGGCAGGTGCACAGGACCCGGGACCCGAGCTCCTTTCCGTGGCTTGAGCCCCCCTGCCTCAGTTTCCTCGTTGCTAAGAGTCAGTTACTCCTCCCCGGCCTCCTCTCCACACCTCGACAGGACCTGGCATGACAGCTAAGTGCTTCGTGGATGTGGGCGCCACGTAAATCCACACTGTCCTTATAATAAAGCACTCGCTCCTACCCCAGGGGCCTAATTACAGGACCCTCGGCAGGCTGAGGAATCCTCGCCACCCCCAAAAGAAAGAAGCGCGTGGGGGGGGCGGGGGCTGCCCCTGTGGGTGTGGCCTCGGCTGGCTCAGTCCCAGGCTGGCCCTGGAATTCTGTGCTGGCCTTCTGGTGCTTGGTCCCAGGCCGGGCTGCTCTGCACCGCTGGGCCTGCCTTCTTGTCTCCCCTGGCTTGGGATGGGAGCGGGGGGGGGGGGGGGGGTCACGTCCCACGCCCAAAGCCGAGCGGATCCTGGGCAGGAGGCAGAGAGCAGCCTCTGTCCTCAGGGTCCCTTAGTGCAGGCCCCTCCCACAGCCACGCTGGCTCCCTCCCCAGGCAGTGACCCCAGGACCCCTCCTCAGGGCCCTGCCCCAGGAGTCTCTTCACCCGCCTGGCTGTCACCCCCCCAGCTTCCTGTGCTCTGGGAGGAGGGGCTTCCTTTGGCTCCCGGCAGGGCCCGGGGCTGCCATGAGCCTGGCACAGGAAGTGCAGGCTCTCGCCCAGCTACTTTGCTGTCTCTGATGAGCGAGGGTTTGCCCAGGATGCTCACAGCCCGCAGCCACCCGGCAGATCCTGTCGCCACCGTCGGCCTCAGTGGGGAGCTGGGACCTCGGTCCTAGCCCCGCCCCAGCCCTCACCTGCCACAACTGGCATCTGGGGCCGGTGTCTGGGCACTGGAGGACTCTGGGTGGCCCCCGGCCACCCCCATGGTGTTGGGTCCTGGACGGTGTCAGGGCTGCAGGTGCGGAGCAGCCATGACGGGGTGGGGGGGTGGGGGGGGTAGTCCGCAGCTCCCTCCCCCGGGCTCAGCTCCCCTTGGTGCGGGCAGCAACCCCTGGCTCCCAGAATTTTCAGCTGAGCTGGGAGACACAGCCCACGGGGGAGGACAGCCCATTCCTGCAGCGCCGGGCACAGGTCCCCGCTCAGGTGCTTAACACAGACTCACGGGGTGACGGGACGTGCCAGGCCGGGGCGGAGGTTCTACAGGGAGGCACCTGCCGATTCCTCTCCAAACGCCCAGCCCCGCGCTGCCCGTGCCCGGGAGGCCCCGGCAGCCTCTCTCCCTGGGCGACAGACAAGGGGGCCTTCCCGGAGGAAGTGGCTCTTTCTCCTTGAAGGATGTGTAGAGTCCGTCTGGATTGTTTTGGGCTGAGCTGAGACCGTCTGCTTCTCCATGTCCCGGGTTTCCCACGTGGGTGGCAGGTACCCAGGCCCCTGAGTGCTCACCTGCCGGCCCCCAGGTCCTTCAGGAGGAAGCCGGGGTCAGGGCACTGGGAGGGGGGACAGGTGTCCCAGGCAGCATCTGCCTCTGTGCCAAATGCCCGCCCTGCTGAGAATCTTCATTCTGTGCCGGCTCCTCCAGCCGCCCCTCCGCTGCTGGCCCTGGGACCTCACACAGCAACCCGACTCCGATGCGCTCACGGGACAGCTGTGGCACTGGGTCTCCTGTGCCTAGTCCAGGTGGGAATTCTGCCCCTAACCGGTCACTTTGTGATTCTGGGCCTTGATCTCCTCCTGGGGACAGTGGGGGGGAGGCGGACACCACATGGCCCTGGAGAGCCCCTCCCCCACCAGACATCACAGCCTCTGCCCTCTTTTTTTTTTTTTTTGTAAAGATTTATTTATGTACTTGAAAGGCAGAGTTACAGAGAGACAAGGAGAGACAGAGAGAGGTCTTCCATCCTCTGGTTCAGTCCCCAGATGGTTCACTCCCACAATGGCCAGGTCAAACCAGGAGCCAGGAGCCAGGAGCCAGGAGCCAGGAGCCAGGAGCCAGGAGCTTCTTCCAGGTCCCCCATGTGGGTGCAGGGGCGCAAGCACTTGGGCCGTCTTTGGAGGCTTCCCAGGTGCGTTAGCAGGGAGCCATAGCACCAGCTCCAGGCCCCGCCCTCTGACACGCTCTGACTTCAGGTTCTAGGAACCCCTCCTCCCCTGCCCCCCCAAGGCTTCCTGGACCCCTGATCTCCCCAAAGCCCCTGGACTCTGTCTGCACATGGTCTTGAGAAAAAAAATCAAGAGAGAAAATCAGTTGCGTCTTGTTTTCCCCAACTGCTGAGAGAGCTTGGACAGCGCCTCCGTGCTGAGCGGGAGCCCACGGTGGTGTCGGCAGCCAGCTCGGAGGTCCCACTGCTCTCTGAAAGCCATGAACGCTCACCACGGCGGTGACGGAAGGGTTACCGGAGCCCACGCCTGGGGTCGCCCCCTCCTGTGCTCATACCAGAGCTCGGGTCCAGAGCCAGCGTATGGCACAGCAGTTCGATCCCCGGTTGGAATGCCCGCTTCCCAGACGAGAGAGCGCCTGGTTTCAGTTTCGACCCCACTTCCCACACGGCTTCCTGTGGATGCAGCAGGTGACGGCTCATGTACAGGGGTCCCTGCCACTCCTGTGGGAAACCTGGATCGAACTCTGGGCTCCTGGCTTCAGCTTGGCCCAGCCCCAGGCATTGCAGGCTCAAGCTGTGACGATGGGCGTCCCAACGGTTAGGCTGGACGCCTGGTCGTATTGTAAAACATCCATCTATTATGGAAAAGAAGTCAGGACTCTCCTCCCCCAACGTCCCGATGCTGCCCACCCCTGAAGACCAAGGCTGACCGTGAGCTGCCCACACCCGAGCCCACTGACCGGAGCCTGCTCAGCAAGCAAAGGGTGCTGCACACAGAAGGGGTGTGGGGAACGCTTGTCAATCAACAGTCAAAACCCGCACCGGCCACTGAGCCCTGGGAGGGTCCGTGGAGGAGGCTTGGATCCCACTCATCCCCCCAGGGACCCCGCTGTGCCCGCCTTCCGCTTCTGGAAAGCGGGGCCCTGCCTTCGATTCTTGGCTCCCCTCGTGGTGGGGTGAGGTCATCCCTGGTCGGAGTGGAGAAGGCGCCATTACAACCTTATCAGATCCCGCCCTGGGTGCTGGCCAGAGTCCCCCAGGCCCAGCTCACAAAGGCGCTGCCCCGCCCCTCCACCTCCCACATGCAGCCCCTGCAGGAGCGGTTTGTTCCCAGGGGCTCATCCCACGCCGGTCTCTTCTGTTGTGCTGCTGCTCCTCTGATGTCTGGTTCCGGGGGCAGCGCAACCGTCAGCGTCTGCGGTAACCCCACTGGGGGGCCGTGGAGCACCAGGGCCTCCATGAATGCCTCCCCACGTGTCCAGTGGGGTCCCACAGCCTCTCTGGTGGGGTAGGGGAGCCTTGCACAGGACAGCGGAACTACCGGTCCTGCCCAGGGTGATGTCCTACCTGCAGGCGGCCCCTCTTCCACCTAGATGGAAGAGAGGTCAGGACCGGCAGCCCCGCCTGCTGCACACAGGGGACCTGGCTCCCCTCTCCCCACCGGAGGCTGGGCTGCTCCTGCCGCCGGCCAGCAGGGCCCCCTAGATCCCTCGGGACCCCAGGACCTGAGAACAAGCAGCTGTCTCCCTGCCACACCCTTGATGTCTGTGGGAGGGAGGAGGGGTCTCCTGGACACGGCCAGGCCTGCTGCACTCCCAGGGCCCCACAGCATCTGCCTCTCATGCAACTCCCCTTTCCTCCCTCCCCCCAGTCCCTGGCGATTCCCCTCCAAGGAATGTTCTGGTGACTTCCGATTCTCACCTGCTAAGGGCGTGGAGGATCCTTGTGGAGCACCATCGTGCCGGGTGCTGATGGCCCTGCACCCGAGGCTGCTCCTGCCCGGCGTCTGGGCTCCCCTGCAGTGGGGAAGGACCCAGGTCTCAGCCAGGGCTGAGTGACATCAAGTTTGAGAGCGGGGACAGACCTCACGGCGCCAGGTGTCGGAGTGGTCTGGGGCTCTCTGGGGAGAAGGGAGCTCAGAGCACTGGGAGCCCGGAGCAGCTGCCGGCAAGATGCAGCTATGCGATGGATTCGCTGCCCGCCGAGAGGGCAAGGAAGCGCTGAGACCGGCCGCAGTGTGGCTGAGCCCTGGGAACCCACCCAGTGGAAGAGGCTGGGCACAAAGGCCCACTTTATTTAAAAAAAAAAAAAAGGTTTATTTATTTATTGGAAAGGCAGAGTTTAGAGGGAGAGCCAGAGAGAGAGGTCCTCCATCCGCTGGTTCACTCCCTAAATGGCTGCAAAGGCTGGAGCTGGGCAGATCGAAAGCCAGGAGCCAGGAGCAGCTTCTGGGTCTTCCACATGGGTGCAGGGGCCCAAGGACTTGGACCATCTTCTGCTTTCCCAGGCCATAGCAGAGAGCTGGATCGGAAGTGGAGCAGCATGGACTAGAACCAGCACCTATATGGGATGCCAGCCCTGCAGGCAGAGGCTTAGTCCACTGCGTCACAGCGCCGGCCCCTGCCCCCGCCCCCATCTTCATCCACACACTGCAGGGAGTGCTTGCTCAGGTTCCGGTCAGCAGATGGTTTCAAGGCGTGGCCGGCCATGGAGCTGAGGGCACCCCAGAGAGACTGTGATCAATGTGTACGATGAAAACAGCACCACGGAGCACTGCTCATGTCCTCCTCTCATCGGAGGGAGGGAGGGAGGGAGGGGGAGGAGGAACCATCCTTTGGTTCACTCCTCAAATACAGGGACTGGGTCAGGGCCAAGCCAGGAACTGCAAACTCCAGGTCTCCCCAACGGGTGGCAGCCACCCAACTGCTGGAGCCCTCACCACTGCCTCCCAGGGTCTGCATCGGCAGGAGCCAGGAGCCAGGAGCCAGGAGCCAGAGCCAGGAGCCAGAGCCAGAGCCAGAGCCAGAGCCAGGAGCCAGGGGCCAGAGCCAGGAGCCAGGAGCCAGAGCCAGAGCCAGAGCCAGAGCCAGGAGCCAGGAGCCAGAGCCAGAGCCAGGAGCCAGGAGCCAGAGCCAGGAGCCAGAGCCAGGAGCCAGGAGCCAGAGCCAGAGCCAGAGCCAGGAGCCAGAGCCAGGAGCCAGGAGCCAGAGTCAGAGCCAGAGCCAGGAGCCAGAGCCAGAGCCAGAGCCAGGAGCCAGGAGCCAGAGCCAGGAGCCAGAGCCAGAGCCAGAGCCAGGAGCCAGGAGCCAGAGCCAGGAGCCAGAGCCAGAGCCAGAGCCAGAGCCAGAGCCAGAGCCAGGAG
>CM027407.1:2824069-2842500 GCA_015711505.1 Sylvilagus bachmani | reverse complement strand
GGAGGTCCCGCTCTCAGGAGTGGTGTCCATGCTGTCACTCGGGCGGGTGTGACACGATAGCACCCGGACAAGAGCCTGGCAGGGACCCACACCCACAGGGTGAGGTCACACGTCCCTCCACACCCAACCAGGCGCTGCAGTCACAGCACCGACTCCCGTGGGGGCCTGGGGACAGCCACACGCCCACCTGCACCCACACGGGGATGGAGCTCTGCTCGGAAAGGAGCGATGGGTGGACGCACGTGGAGCTGCGTCAGGGGAGAGGCCACCGCTGAGCTGCTGGCACCACGGCTGTGCCCAGCACTCGGGCGTTCAGACAGCACAAGCTGGCCTCGCCCGCCTGAGCTCAACTAAGAAACAAACAAAGGAACCTCCTCCAAGTTCAAAGCGACGGTCTGGCGTGGAAATCAGCCAACCTGAGAGCGCACACCTGGCGAGCTGGGTCCTGAAACCACAAGACCGCTCTCCCACAGCTCACAGGTGGCCGTGAGACGCTGACTGCGGGCTCGGTGAGCTGCCCCACCCCAGGCACGACCCAGGTGGCACTACCCGCCCTCTGGGGACCTGCTCCCCACAGCGGTGTCATTTGGCCCCTGCACTCTCACGGGTCCCCCAGGGGTCTCGCTTCTTCACAGCGTCTCCTCCTGGGCTCCTGAGCAGGCAGAAGGCAGCAGAGGCCGGGGAGCAGGCCCTGGCCCCACGTCTACGCTGTCCAACACTGGGCAGGCGACGCGGTGCTCCCGCCTCCGTTTGCCTGTCTCCCAAATGGGCATCACGGATGCGCCAGGCAGCTGCGGAAACTCGCCTGTGCTAACTGGGGAAGTGCTCCCTCGGGGACCCGGCACAGGGCTGCTCAGAGGAGGGTCCCCGGTGACTGCAAGCAGCATCTGCACTGCCAGAGCTCGTCACGGCGGGGAGGGTGCAGAGTGAACGCTCGGAGGTCTGGCCTGTGGCGCCGGGAACCCCAAGTGTGCACCCCGCTCGGCGGCACTCCTGCTATTCAGATCATGGTGACCAGCACGGCACACAGCACGTCAGTGAGCACACCGAGGCCAGGAGCCTGTGACCACGCAGCGCCGCCCCGAGAGCACCCGCGCAATGCTCACTCGCCACCTTCTCACGGGCTCCAGAACATTCTGCCCACTGGCCTGGTGCTGAGCACCTGCCCGAAGACCCCTTGCTCACACCCTCACAAGTTCAGGGCTGGGGCCTCCAAGCACAGGCACACTGCACTCACCTGGGATCCCGCCCCTGGCTCCCCTGACTGACACCTGTCTTTACTACAGAAAGCCACGCCCCCAGGAATTCCCGGGGGCTCCACAGAACTGGGGAGCGAACCAGCTGCTTCCTGGCCACCTTAGGTGGACGAGTGGACCTGAGCCGGCCTGCAGATAAAGGGGCAGTGGGAGGGGCAGCCGAGAAAACAAGGGGGCCCCCTGCACCGTGTGAGGCTGTCACGCGCCCGCCCGCTGAGCGCCCGCTGAGTTTGGGCGGAGGAAGCCCCAAGGCCCTGGTCCCAGTGACTGCCGGGAGCAGAGGGCGGAGGTCTGGGGGGCCCAGCCCGAGTGCACACCCAGAGCTCACCGTTCAGGAGCTGCAGCTCAGGGAAGGTGGCCGAGCACACCTTGCACGCCCACTGGCCAGGCTCTGACTCGGCGGGGGCGCTGCTTTCCGGGGTGCCGGCAGCTGCAGGAGACAAGAGGGGAAAACTCGATGTCCGAGGGCTCGGCCCCCCACCCCCAGGAAGCCTCAGCCCAGGGCCTGGGGGCTCGTCCTGAAGGCGACCTCATGAGCGCTGCTGGCTCCAGGCACCGCCCTCGGCCTCCCACGCACGGGCTGGTGCTGGTGGCCGCGCACGTGCGGGAGCTGAGCAGAGCGGACAAGAGCTGCCCGCTGCGGCCAGACGGGACCACACACAGCCCTTCCTAGGACTCCAAGAAGAAGCGTCCCCCCAGGACCCGCATTTCACCCCCCACCTCTCACTGGAACTGCCGGTACCCGCCAGGTGACCCCGCACCTGCTGCTGTCCCACAGAGCCCGCGTGGCAGCCGTGCTCCGGAACTCGGCAGCAAGGACACCAAGACCCGGCCTCGGGGAACGTGCTGCCTCCTCTGGGAAAGACTCGTACCGCAGCGGCCACGTGGGGAGGACCTGACCTCAGGGCAGAGCCTCCTGCGCCCACGGGGAGCCCACACCATGGCGGACCCCACATGGGCACCAGCGAGGTTTGCAGGGTGTAGACCGACATCACCACTGCCGGTCTTTCAGAAACACTAGAAAATGCCCCTCACAGGCGCCCACGGTCACGCCAGCCACACATGCCCGTGGCCACGCCACGCAGAGGCACTGTGGTCATGCCAGCCACACACACATGTGGTCATGCCAACCACACACACGTCACACCAGTCACATACATGTGGTCATGCCAACCACATGCACATGGTCACGCCAGTCACATGTCCCCACAGTCACGCCAGCCAAAAGTGCCCGTGGTCACAGCACTCACAGGCCCCATGGCCATGCTACCCACAAGTGCCTGTGGCCACACCAGCCTCAGGTGCCCATGGTCATGCCAGCCACAAGCGCCCGTGGCCACGCCACTCACAGGCACGTGGCTCCGCGTGACCGTGGTCACGCTGCGTTCACAGTCCCCGTGCTGTAAAACACGCTGCGCTTGTTTCTTCTAGAACGTGATACTGACACCTGCTGATGACATCAGCTCAGCCCACGCTGCCGCCCACGCAGACCGGGGAGGGTCCCTGGCCCTCTGGGGGCAAGGAACCCCCTCCCTGAGAGCCCCGCAGAAACACAGCTGGGGAGTAAACCTGCTCCCAGGACCAAGGCGCAAGGCCGACTTGCAGGATGTCACTGCCCTCTAGGGCTTCGCCCCCATCCTGGCCTGGCGCACTCGGCGCCAGCGCAGCACCTGCCGTTCCCCTCGCGGCCGCCGGGCTGCCTGGGAGCTGCCGGCCCCGCCAGCATGGCAGAGAGGACCCACGCACCATCCGATGGACGCGCGCCGCCTCCACAGCCCCCAAGCAGAACCACGTAAGCGGGAGACTATCTAGAGCCCGGCTCCGCCAAGCTGGGAGACTGACTGATGTCAGGAAGGAGCGAAGGTGGAGCGACACAACCAGAGACATAACGAGACAGTGACCGCTGGAGTGGTGCGGCCACGGCACCCAGCAGCTTCTGGGGGCCCAGCACTCACAGAGCACTCCAAGGACGCCCGGCTCTGCCCATCCCCGGGTGAGAGGCGCAGTAACGGCCACGAGGGCTTCGCCCTCCCCCAGCAACTGTCACACTGCCGGCTCCCAAAGCCAAGTCCTCACTGCCTGCACGATGCAGTCCTCCCTGCACACGCTGAACCTGCTCCAGGGTCACGCAGGCCCCCAGCCCTGCGCACGCTGAAGCTGCTCCAGGGTCATGCAGGCCCCCAGCCCTGCGCACGCTGAACCTGCTCCAGGGTCACGCAGGCCCCCAGCCCTGCGCACGCTGAACCTGCTCCAGGGTCACGCAGGCCCCCAGCCCTGCGCACGCTGAACCTGCTCCAGGGTCACGCAGGCCCCCAGCCCTGCACACGCTGAACCTGCTTCAGGGTCACGCAGGCCCCCAGCTCTGAGGTTTCACACCCCTTCCCGGAGCCCGTCATCTTTTGAGACACAGTTCCTAAGCAGCAGGCGGTTGGGGCTCCAACCCTGGCGTCAGCTGGGCAAGGTGCTAGGTGCACACCTTCCAGATCGGCACTGTGCCCTGGGCACCTCCTGGGGGCTGGGGAAGGGCGTGGGTGGGTGCCAGGGAGGCCTGGGGCAGGTGGGACCCCAGGTACTGTCTTCCCAGAGTGTCGGTGCTGGAGGGCGTGGTGGGTTTTCCACAGGTAGAAAGAACACAAAGAATGCACCAACCAACCAATTCACCAGAGCCAATGGCTCGGCTTTTCCAGAAACACCTGCTGCCATGCCTCCCAGCCGGGAGCGACAGCCACAGGACACACCTCTCTGGGCTTGTGGTCCGCGAGTCACTCATGCCCTTCCCTGGTTAGAAGCCAGCGGCGGGTGGGGTGTACTCAGAGCGAGCCCGCACTCCGCTCACGCTGGCCGACCCGGTCTGACCATTCCCGCGTGCACAGCAGTCACGGGGCCACCCCAGGGTCCCCTCGGGCGGGAGGTGGCTCTCTGCCCCCGCGGTCCCGGCTAACTGTGCTTAAACCTATTTCAGACTCAGTCACGGATGAAAGGGTTTCCCGGCACAGGAAGAACACGAAGAACCACTACTCCAACAAAGGCAGTGACCTCTGACTTTGACCTTGTGAGCCGTGAGGGCCGTGACGTCATCCACGACTCAAGGCAGCCTCTAATGACCACACCCCGCTGTGATGGGCAGTTAGGGCCGGTCACGGGCGCAGAGTGGCCGCTGCCCAGGCCTTGAGGACATGAGAAATCCAGACCCAGATCTCAGTGACGTGGAAGCTGCCCGGGGAACCCAGTTCCACTGTGGCTCTGAGCAAGTGGGCGCTGCCCCAGGGCAGGCCGGGTACCGGGATTAGCAAAGTCGAGGGGCGGGGCCTGGGTGCCGGAAGGGAGCGGTTGAGCTTTCCTGATTCAGTGTGCCCTTGGCTATCAACACACGGAACTCTGCACACGGCTCGTGGTCTCTCCTCGGTGTCTGCATAGGGCGCACCCTCGCCGTGCAGCCCCCCGCCCACGTTCCTGCCAGCACCCCAGCAGCTCCCATGCCACCAGCCCGCACCAGCCAGCAGTGGGCTCCACGGGGCCCCCCAAACCCAAGCCTGCCTAGAACCTTGGCAACAGGATCTTTGCAGGGGGGTTCAAGGTGGGGTCACACTGGACGGAGCCACCCCCTGTCCTTATGAGCCTGAGACACAGACACGGGGAGAAGACAGAAGTGGGGGGTGGGGTGACGCAAGCCCCGGTGCAGAAGGCTGGCAGCGCCAGGAGCTGGGGGCCAGAGACAGACACTCTCCCTGAGACCCCGGGGAATCTAAGCCCGCCATCGCCGTGCCCTCGGACCCCCCGCCTGGAGCTGGGGGGATGCGTTTCTGGGGCCACGCTCCCCGCGGGGTCAGCTGTTGGGGCAGCCCAGGACACGCTGTGGCCATCTCAGGCGCCTGCACTCCCCCACCTGGGGGCACGTCTCAAAACCTCACTTAGAAGGAACCAGCCCAGGCAGACCAGAAGGTTCCAAACGTGTCAAGGATCGTATTCCATGGCTGCCCTGGACCGCACTGTAGAGCAGGGAGCTGATTTTCACGCGAGACCCTGGTCGCTGTGGGGTCGCAGCAGCCAACGCCAGTGTCGCCCCTTCAGCAGCCGATCTCCATGGCAACCATGAACAGCGCCGGCTCCCCTGGGTGGCACGAGGCCCCGACAAGGGAAACCGCGCTCTGAGGTCACGCTCCGGCACATACCGGCGATTCCACCGGGTTTCCAGGGTAACGTGAAGACCCTCCCCCACGGGGATAAGGGAGATTCAAAACCCAGCAGGGAGCCCCGCACGACAACACGACTCGGACCCTGGTTAGTCGAGGCACCGCGGTTGGTTCCTACAGCAGCAAGGACTTGGGCAAACGGTTTACGGGGCCACGCCTAGGCCTGTGAACACACATTAACACACGCGTGTGCACCCCCCACACACAGGTACACGTGCACCTGCAAGTACACACACTGTGCGCATATACACACAGGCTCGGCCACACGCGTGGGCACTGGCACGCATGCACGTGTCTGCTCAGCGTGTACTCACACACACACTCACACACACACGTGCCCTGTGGACAGCGCCAACACTGCAGCCGGTGCTGCCTGAACTGCGCTGTGACCTGGGGCCAGTTCCTGCCCCTCTCTGGACCACTCCCTCTGCCCCCCCATGGGAACCACCTGCAGGACTGGGAGGGGCCGCTGGGCGGAGCGTCCGGGGCAGAGCTGGGCCCTGGCTGTGCTCCGTCCAGGACGGAGCTGACCGCTGACCTGAGTCTCAGCAAGGACTGGCCGGGGTGGGGCCCGCTGCCCACACCCCCGGCACAGCTTCCCGTCCAGGCCTGGGGCCGGCGTACCGTGGACGCCGGGGCAGGCCGGCCGCAGCATGGGCTTGTCCATCTTCTTGGCGTAGAAGGCGGCGTACCACACGCGCAGCTCGGTGCCGGCGGGGATGTCCCGCGAGGTGGTGAAGTACACATCGCCGCCGTGCTGGTAGGCGGTGAGGTTCTGCTGCTCGGCCTCCGCCGCCGGCCGTACCAGCATCATCCAGTTGCAGTCGTCCTCGTTGGAGGTGTCGAAGCACACGGGGTGCCCGTCTTTCTGGAACACCTGAGGGCAAGCCCCGCCCACCAGGGGCGGGGGGGCGGGTTACACAGGCGGGGCCAGGCCCAGACACTGCCTGTCCACAGGTGGAGGGCACCAGGCAGACCCCCGCTTAGCCAGGCCAGGCCGGCCGCAGGCAGCAGCAGACACCAGCAGAGGGCGCTGTTTCACCAGGACACCTCTGTCCGCTTGTGTCCAGGCGGGCCTGGGGAAGCCTGCGCTCCACACGTGGCCCGGCGGCATCAGATGCCTGGAATCGACTCGCGTTCCTCGAGGACACAGGGACCCGAGCTCTGCACCCTCGAGTCCTCATCGGTTCCCAGTGGGCATGACACGGCCTAAGGGACGCTACTACATGTCCACTCACAGCCGTGACTCTCCTGGGACGCTCTGCTCGGTGCAGCTGTGAGCTGGACACGCGTGGGCACCGGGGACAGCTGAGTCCCACTCCTGGCCCTGTTCTAAGCCGCCCCTCCTGGGGCACAGCAGTGCTGCAGGTGGGGGCGGGGCGGGAGCAAACATTCTGAAAGCCAAACTAACCCCACGTGTGCGGGGGGGGTCGCGCCCTGTCCTCTAATGGACTCTCGCTCCTCGCTTAGGTGACCTCTCACCTCCACGGAGCCCCTCCTGGGGGAGCCCCTCAAAGGACAGCGCCCATGGAGTGGTGGGAGGAGCCAGGGGTCCTGGGAGGCGGGCGCCCAGCCCACAGCCCTCAGCTCGGGGGGCTTCGGGAAGCTGCCTGGAGCACACGGCTGCCGTTGGCCGGGGTGGGCTCCGACCCATGCAATCCCCGAGGCCGACCCTCAGGATCAGGGAACGGGAATGGCACCCGGTGGGCACGGACGACTTCTCCCCGAGGGCCCTGGTCGCCGTGCGCGTCCCCAGCAGGCCCGTGGCCAGCTGCCTTCTGCAGCCGGGTCTCGCCTTCAGGACGCGCTGGGGCCTCCGCCCTCTCGCTCCCCTCCCCCTCTGCGCTCCCTCGCGCTCTCTCTCTCGCTCTCGCTCTCTCTCTCTCTCATCAGTAAACCCAGCGCCCCTCCTTCTCCGGCTTGCTGCTGAGATGGTCCTGTAAGCTCAGCTTCCCAGAGGACGGCCGAAGCCCATGGCCACTGGCTCCCTCCGCCCGGCTCGGGCCGCGTCTCTCGCCAGCCGTTCTGCCGTCCTTGGCTGTGTCCCTTCGCTGCCTGGACAAGGAGCTCGGCAGAGCTGCCCCCACTCTGCGCAGGTGTGCGATCAAGACGTTGCCCAACGCCAGCCTGCCGGGCGCCTCCGCACATGGCTCGGCTCGGCCCGCTCTCCTGTGCAACACCGATCGCTACAAACACCAGCTTACCCATCAGGCTCCTGGGCTAGGAAAACCAGTGAAAAACACGGAACATTTTCCTGGAAGCTAAGCAGAGCCACAGCTTCAGGGGCTTTGCCAGGGCACTGGCACGGCGCTGCCGCGGGGCGGCCACGGCGGCTTCCCGCACGCCTGCTCACCTTGAGGGGAAACGCTGACTCCTTTTCCCACTTGGCGACCCTCCTGGACTCGAACGGCCCAAACTGCGTGCGCTTGACCAGCTGCGTGACGGCGAACACGCCCTCGGCCCCGTCCTCCAGCCGCCTGATCTCCAAGTTGGAGGGAAGCGACGACCTGGGAATGAACGTGCGGCTCACGGGGGCCCCAGCCCACGGCCACGGCAGCAGGGACCGCAGGTCGGGACGCCCTGGGGGTGGCTCTGCCGAGGCCGACGGGAGACAGAACACGGCTTGCCCAGAGAGAGCGGAGCCAGGCTGACGTCGAGGCTGGGAGGACTCCCCTGGTCATGGGGCTCCCTGGGGCCCAGCTCAACTCTCACTGCGAGGGGTGAGATCCAGCCGGGCCCCTGGGGGTGGCCATGCACGGATGGACGCATTCGACCCCGGGGAGGACGGCGGGCATCCAGCGGGCACCACACGATGGGGGGCACACGGAGAGCAGAGGGGAGACGGGGGGGTCACAGGAAACTGCACAAGACCGGACGGGTCCCCAGCCAGCTGAGGTGTCACTGCGGAGGTAGCCCTTCCCACTGAACTAGGAGACCGTCAGGGACAGGGTGCGGGAGGCGGCGAGGACACGGGTGGGAGATGCCACGTGGGGTGAGGGGCCGGCGTTGTGGCACTGTGGGTTAAGCCACAGCCTGGGACGCCACCATCCTACATGGGCACGGCTGGAGTCCCGGCTGCTCCACTTCCGATCCAGCTCCCTGCTGATGCAGCTGGACTGGAAGAGGGGCAGCTGGGACTAGAACCCACCACCCATGTGGGATGCCGGCGCCGCAGGTGGAGGATGAACCTACTGCGCCATGGCGCCGGCCTCTCAACTGAACTTCCGCGGGCAACGGGCGACGCCCAGAGGCTCTGGGAGCTGACGGCTCTCGCCTTCAGGCAACAGTGCCCCGCACTCTGCTTTTGCGTAGCTGCGTCACACTGAGCAAAGGACGGGTAAGTGGGGGGGGGCGCACGGAGGCTTCTGAGACAGTGCTGACAGGGCAGCGGCACCTCAGTGTCACCTGCCACTTCCTGCACCGCACCTGTGCGGCTCGGGCGGGGGAGCGGCCCCGGAGCGGGTCCTGCTGGCTACCTCCGGGCAGGCCCTGGGCCCCGGCCCCACCGGGTGCACCTGCCCTGCACCTCTGGGTTGGGAACACAGACAAGAGCCACCGGGGGACCTGCTTGGCCCCTGTCACTCGACACACAGACTAGTGTGGCCACGCAGCCGTGCGCGCACTGACGGTGGTGTCCCAGGGACCCCGAGCTCCGGGAAGCTCGGCAACACGGGGCGGTCACTCACCTGGCCCTGCTCAGCACAAAGGAGTCTTTCACCGTGACCACTGGGCCCAGCTCGGGACACTCGGAGTCGTGGTACTGGCTGCAGTCCTCACACCCTGCGAGCAGGAGTCAGATGGTGGGGTGGGGCGCCAGAGGACGGGGCGGGGCGGGGCATCAGAGCACAGGGTGGGGCATAAGAGGGCGGAGCATCAGAGAACAGGGCGGGGCATCGGGGGCAGGCATCAGAGCATGGGGCGGGGCATCAGAGGGTGGGGTGGGGCACCAGAGGGCGGAGCATCAGAGGGTGGAGCCCCAGAGGGTGGAGCGGCAGAGCAAGAGGCCTCAGCAGGCGGGGTTCAGGGACGGAGACCCCCCACAATGCAACCTGGGTACTGGGACCCCTCCCGAACGGGTGAGACACTCCCGAGTCGCATCACAAAGCAAGCAGGCCAGGGCACCACCCCAGCACCCCCCAGCTGCAGAGTCCCTCAGCAAGCACCTGCCTGGAGACACACTGGGTGCTAAGGCAAGTACCCACAGAGAAGCAGCAGGGGCACTAAGACAAGCACCGTGTGGTGACATGAGAGGTACTAAGGCAAGCACCGTGTGGGGACATGAGAGGTACTAAAGCAAGTACCCACAGAGAAGCACCAGGGGTACTAAGACAAGCACCGTGTGGGGACATGAGAGGTACTAAGGCAAGCACCGTGTGGGGACATGAGAGGCACTAAGGCAAGCACCGTGTGGGGACATGAGAGGCACTAAGGCAAGCACTTGCCGTGTGTAACAAGAACCCCTCCCACAGGAAGAGGTGCTGCTGGTGGCACACTCACGGCCACACGGCCGCCTCCACGGTGGTGGAGAACGGGATCTTCCCGGGAGAATCAGGTCACCATCGAGCGCGGACCACTGATCCACAGCCCCGCTCTCCAAGCCTGTGCCCACCCCGCACTGCCCCTGCAGGGCGCCCTCTGCTGGCAGCCCTGAGAAGTGGTCCTGTTACCACCACCCCGGCAGGCGCCCACTCCCACCCTAAGTCCCGTTCCTGAAGGCAGGCAGAGTCACTGCAGCTCTGAACCAGCTTTTGTGTTCTACAAGCACAACACGGGCGTGCGGCTGTGCCGACAGCAGGCGCCACGGGCGTGCGGCGGTGCCCAGACAGCAGGCGCCACGGGCGCACGCTGCCCCCAGTTAGGTACATGGTCACTTACAGACGAACATGATCTCGTCACTGCCATCTTCCGCCATCTCTGACACCTGTCGGGGCACGAAAGAGCCTGGTTAGTGACGAGCTTCGGCCACAGCCGTTTCACAGACAGAGCTACCAGCAGCCTCCCCCAGCCTGGGCAGAGACCTCACGCTGTGCTGAAAAGGAGACGGCGGTGGGGTCTCCTCCGACTGTGGGCTGGGAGCCCTGAAGCCCTGTTCCCCCTAAGATACAAGCCCTGGACTTGACCGGCCTCGGGTTAGGAGTTCCTCATGAGCTCCGACTTCACCTTTCACACCAGCAGTTCTTCCCACTGCTAAAATAAAGATTACCACTTAAAAAAAAGATTTATTTATTCATTTAAGAGGTAGAGTTACAGACAGTGAGAGGGGGAGACAGAGGTCTTCCATCCTCTGGTTCACTCCCCAGATGGCTGCAACGGGGCTGATCTGAAGCCAGGAGCCAGGAGCTTCTTCCAGGTCTCCCACGTGGGTGCAGGGGCCCAAGCACTTGGGCCATCTTCTGCTGCTCTCCCAGGACACAGCAGAGAGCTGGATCAGAAGGGGAGCAGCCAAGACTCGAACCGGCGCCCACATGGGATGCTGGCGCCGCAGGCAGGGGCTTTGCCCACTACGGTTCGAGTCCCAGCTACTTTTCACACCGACGTCTTTTCCTCGCTCAGTGGGCAGTGAATCCCTCAGGGGCAACCTCCCAGGGCACAGCCCCTCTCTCCGGCCTCTGCCTCGCGCTGGGTGCCGCCGCACACCCAGCTCTCTGGGACTAAGGCAGTGCACGGCGCCACGAGAACCTCCTGTCCCTCAGGGCTCTGTCCGTCCAGCCACTCGTTTCCCACGCACCCTGGAAACCACCTCTGAGCAGGCGCTGAGCACGGCTCGGGCAGCGGTCTGGGCTCTGGTGCCGGGCCTCGCGGGAGCTGCACCCAGCGCATGCTGCCAGGCCACCGTTCCCCGTGCCGGGCGCTGGCGTCCCCTGCGGGACTGCCCCTGAGGCCTAACCCACAGACTCCTGGCCCCGCTCCGCCCTCCACCGCAGCCGGTCTGGCAGGGGTGGCAGGAGGACCAGCAGGTGGACTGTCCCCACCCCACCGTGCCGGGGGCAGCGCTGGGGAGGTGCGCATGTCCCCGGAGCCCGAGCTCCTGCTCCCCACCAGCTCTGCCCGTGGTCGGGGGCATGATGGGAAACGGGCCTTGGAAGATCCCCGCAGTCCAGAGGACAAGGGGCGCTCGCTCTGGTCTTGCGGCTGGAGAGGCCCCAGAGCTGTGTCCCGGCCGACAGTGCCGCCAGGCAGGGGCCCCGGTGGCTGCAGCCCTCTACAGCGGGTCACGGCCCGAGCCCTTAGAGCAGTGGCCCTGGGCCCTGTCCCGGCCGCTCTGCAGTTCTCAGCCAGGATCAGACGGCACGGCCGCCCTGGGCGGTGGGAGGCTTCAGCTTCCAAGCCTCTGCTGTCGGGGCAACACCCCACCGGCACTCGCGGTGTCCCACTGCAGGAGGGGGAGGCGGGGGGGCTCCAGAATGCTGAGCCGGAAGAAACCCCAACCAGGCCCGGAGGAGGAGAGGGCTTGGGGAAGACTAAAGTGTGGGCCGCTCCGCGGGGACGCCGACCCCAGGCAAACTCCGTACACGGTGGGTCTGCGCCAGGAAGCAGCAGGGGCACACGGCCTGGAGGCTTCAGCCCCACCCAGACCTGCGGACTCGCTCCCGGGTGTGGCCGGCGCTGTCTGCAGGGCTCACAGGTGGCCGTGTCGTGGCTCAGGTCTGAGAACCCTGGGACACTCACAGGAAACACCCACCTGCACAGCGGTAACCACGAGAGACCCCAGTCTCCTTGGGAAATCAAGTTCAATATGCAGTCAGCGGGGCTCAGGTGCACCCAACCTGGCGGTAAGGGGACAGCGTGGCTCAGGCTAGGTTCTTAATGACAAGTGCAGCTCGCCCAGCAGGTGCTGGTGACAAGTGTTAAAAGCAAGTTCAGGGTCCGGCGCTGTGGCGTAGCGGGTTGACATCCCATATGGGCGCCGGTTCGAGTCCCAGCTGCTCCACTTCCGATCCAGCTCCCTGCTACAGCCTGGGAAGGCAGAGGAGGATGGGCCAAGTCCTTGGGCCCCTGCACCCATGTAGGAGACCCGGAAGAAGCTCCTGGCTCCTGGTTTCGGATTGGCGCAACTCCGGCCATTGTGGCCATTTGGGGAGTGAACCAGCGGATGGAAGACCTCTCTCGTTGTCTCTCTCTTTCAACCTCTCTCTGTAACTCTGTATTTCAAATAAATAAAAATAATTTTTTTAAAAAACGAAACAAGTTCAAACAAGACGCCCAGGGCCCGGCACTGCGGTGCGGTGGGTTAAGCCACTTCCATTATCAGAGTGCTGGTTTGAGTCCTGACAACTCAGCTCCCAATCCAGCTCCCGGCCAGTGCACCGGGAAGCAGCAGATGATGGCTCACGTACTGACACCCGCGTGGGAGACCCGGATGGAGCTCCTGGCTGCCGGCTTCGACCTGATCCAGCCTGAACTGCTGCAGACACCTGGGGAGTGAAACAGCTCTCTCTCCAGGGAAACTCTCCCTCGCTCTCCCCTCCTGTCACTCTGCCTTTCACATACATAAATCAAATGAAATGCAAAGAAAGTCCCCAATGCAGTCCGATACGGGATGCTGGCACTGCACCTGCTGCGCCCGAGTGCCAGGGCTTCCATCTGACAACCAGAAAGCTGCTGAGAGCCGAGCACTATGGGAACGAGTGCGAAACGCGTCCAGTGTGCCGCTGTGCTGTGTGGCTTCCCCCCAGAGGTCGCCCCTTCCACGGTTCCTGCGCCCAAAGCAACCACGGCCCCACAACACGAATATCTGTCTTGACTCTTCCAGGAGAGGGAGACCACGTCCCCATCCTTTCATCACGGCATATTCTATCTTATCCACTGTCCGCAGCCACTTTGCGGCCAGTTTATAAACTGGAGTTTAACCACAGGAACACAGCGCCCAGGAGCACCTGCCACAGTTGCCATCCCCGGGGGTCTGGGAACGGAGTGGCAGGGCGGGGGGCTGCTCAAGTATTTACAGTGATATAATCGGGGTTTGTGGCCAACCCTGGCTGGAGGAGAGGATGCGCCAGGATCGGCTGGTGCAGGAGGCGGCTGGGTGTGGCGACAGTTCTCACCGTCAGTCCTGTCTACCAGTGTCACGTGACTGCAAACTCGTCACAGTGAAATGGCTGTGCAGCGGCATGGGCACCGCCCACATCCTCATCTCCTGCTCGCTCTTCAGGTCCGGCCACTCGAGCGGTCTCGGGCGTGTGCCCAGCCCAAGGAGCATCCCTTCCCACCTAATCTGACCCGGCTGTGCTGGACACGGAGCCCTCTGCCCTTTGTCTCTACTGGGCCCCCCTCCCCCTTGCTCCCTGGCCACTCAGCCGGGGCTGTGGCTTTCCCGTCCCCACCACGGCCACATCCACCTCTGCAGTTCACACAGAAACCCCGGCGAGACCCACGCGTGCGTCCAGCTGCCCACCTGCACCCTCCCGGGAAGCCCTCAGCAACTCCAAGGTCAAGGGTCAACAGACCACCTGGACGCTCCAGCTTCCCTGCGGGGGCGCCCTCCCACTCCCAGCTCCGGGATCAGAGCCGCCAGGGTGATCTGGAGCCATCCCGCCTGCAGCCCCAGCTCCCGCCCGCCAGCTCCGCCCCTGGCCTGCCAGCCTGCAACTTCGGCGGCTTCCCACTGACCCTGGGACCCACTCCTGGCCACGATCGGGCCCCTCTCTGCCCCCTCCCACTCACCCCAGCCCCTGCCTCAAGGCCCGCGGCTTCGCATGTGCAGCCCCCACCCCGGCCCCTCCGCTCGGCTCCGCTGCATTTCGGCCGCGGGTTTCGCTCTCCAGGGTGCTGCCCGCAGTTCACAGGTGCGCATGCGCGTCACTTCTCTATCCCTCCACGTTTAGCACGCGACGGCAGCCTGGACCATCGGTGTCCACTCGGCCCCATCCACAGCACCCACGCCGGCCACGGACTTGACCCTCGATTACAGATTCGTCCCTATCTAGCGCCCTCCCCGGTGGCCACGCCCCCCGGCCCCGCCCCACCACACCCCGAGCACGGTCAGCGTCCCCGGGTCACCCCCCAGGACCCCACAGACGCAGCCCCGCCTCACCGCCCAGACACCCTCCTCCCTCCAATCCCTCCGCCTCCTCCACCTCCCGCTCAGCGGCTCTCAAGACGTCACCGGGAGGCACGCACGATGTTGGAAAGGCAGGCTCGGATCTGGTCCTCCGACCCACTGCCCTTGCCCAGCTCCGGGGTGCTCGGTGCCCAGCACCCTGCGCGGGGAGCATGAAGATCCGTCGCCGGGAGCTGCTCAGAAAGGTCCCGTCCGCATCTGCAGCCTGAGCTTCCCTAGGTTAGCAGGGAGCCCTGCCCCACAGGAAGTGCCGCCAACACTGAGCCAGGCATCCAGTATCCACACGGCACTGCTGGGGCGAGGTTCCCAGGGCCCGCGCTGTGGTGCAGCAGGTAAGGCCGCCACCTGCAGTGCCGGCACCCCACATGGGCGCAGGTTCCAGTCCCGGCCGCTCCACTTCCAATCCAGCTCCTTGCTAATGGCCTGGGAAAGCAGTAGAAGATGGCCCAAGTGCTTGGGCCCCTGCATGGTGTGGGAGACCCGGAAGAAGCTCCTGGCTCCTGGCTTTGGATCAGCTCAGCTCCGGCTGCTGAGACCAACTGGGGAGTGAACCAGCAGATGGAAGAGCACGCTCTCTCTCTCTCTGGCTCTACCTCTATCTGTAACTCTTTCAAATAAATAAAATTAATTAAAAAAAAAAAAAAAGCGAGGTCCCAGGGCCCCACAGCGAGCGGCTCAGGGTCTCGGGCACCCCTGGAGGCAGCCCCACAAGTGCATCCCCCTGTAGGCAGCCTCCTCGGGGACCCACCCTCGCCACTGGGGGTTCCCAGCCACAAGAACTTCCAAGGACAGACCTACAGCGGCGGGTGTGGTGGTGTGATGGGTCGGGCTGTGTGGAACGCCTGCATCCCATGGCGGGGTGCCTGGCTCAGCCCCACCGCTGAGCATCCTGGGACCACGGGGGGGTGCCTGGCTCAGCCCCCACCGCTGAGCATCCTGGGACCATGGGGGGGGTGCCTGGCTCAGCCCCATTGCTGAGCATCCCGGGACCATGGGGGGGTGCCTGGCTCAGCCCCACCGCTGAGCATCCTGGGACCATGGGGGGTGCCTGGCTCAGCCCCATTGCTGAGCATCCCGGGACCATGGGGGGGTGCCTGGCTCAGTCCCCACCGCTGAGCATCCTGGGACCATGGGGGGGTGCCTGGCTCAGCCCCATTGCTGAGCATCCCGGGAGGCAGGGATGCTGGCTGCAGCATGTGGTCCCTGCCCGAGCTGCTGCGGCCATTTGGGGAGTGAACCAACAGATGGAGGATTCTCTATCTCCCTCTCCCTCTTTCAAGTAAATCAACACAAAATAGATATTCTTAAAAACATGTGCAAGTGGAGCCAGACTTGTGGCGCAGCATGTTAAGCTGTGGCCTGTGATGCTGGCGTTGCCAGTTCAAGTCCCAGCTGCTCCACTTCTGATCCCGCTCCCTGCTGCGGCCTGGGAAGGCAGCCGAGGGCAGCCAAGGTGCTTGGGCTCCTGCTTCCACACGGGGGACCCAGAGGAAGCTCCTGGCTCTTGGTGCGAGGCTGAGAGGGGCTCCGTGCTGGGCCTGGACCAGCGGCCACTCACTCCCAGGTCGGCCAGTGGGCAGCTTGCGTGAGTTTTCAACACACAGCAGGGTCCTGCGGGAAACCCACCTGCAGCCCTCACGAGGTTGCCTGAGTCACAGACATGGAGTCCGGGGTAGAACAAGCAGGGGCAAAGCCCACCCCCATCCTGGCCCCCGGGGTCGGGGTGACCCCAAGGAAAGGGCATGGTGCTGTGGGTCCCAGGCAGTGAGGGCAAAACGGACTTCAGCAGAGGTGAAGTTTTGTAAAAGATTCTACGAATTGGCCATGGACCCACAGAAGCTACGTGTTCCTGGGGCACCACGGATGTCTGGTACAAGCAGAGGTCTCGTGGCGTCCCAGCTAAATGCCTGCTCCCCACGCACTCATCTCCCTGGGCGAAAACACACAGAATCCTCTCTTCTTGGGTTTTTTTTTTTTTTTTAAGATTTATTTTATTGGGGCCTGGTGCCATGGCTCACTTGGTTAATCCTCCGCCTGCGGTGCCAGCATCCCATATGGGTGCCGATTCTAGTCCCAGTTGCTCCTCTTCCAGTTGCTCTCTGCTGTGGCCTGGGAAAGCAGTGGAAGATGGCCCAAGTCCTTGGGCCCCTGCACCGGCATGGGAGACCTGGAAGAAGCTCCTGGCTCCTGGCTTCGGATTGGTGCAGCTCCAGCCATTGAGGCCATCTGGGGAGTGAATCAGAGGATGGAAGACCTCTCTCTCTCTGTCTCTCTGTCTGTAACTCTACCTCTCAAATAAATAAATAAAATATTTTTTTAAAAAAGATGTATTTTATTTATTTGCAAGCAGGGTGACAGAGGAGACAGAGAGGTCTGCCACCTGCTGGTTCACTCCCCAGATGGCCCCAACAGCCTGCACTGGGCCAGGCTAAGCCGGGAGCTGGGACTGCATCTGGGTCTCCCACGTGGACAGCAGGGGTCCAGGAGGCACTTGGTCCATCTTCTGTTGCTCTCCCAGGCCAACAGCAGAAAGTTGGATCAGAAGCAGAGAGCAGCTAGGGGTTGAACCAGCGCCCTGACACATATAAGTGGCGGCTCAGTCTGGCCCACGACTGGGGTCCAGTTTTGTTTGTTTTAAATGCACAGTGCATCGTTGTAGGCCACGGTCACCCTACTTACAGCAGAACACCAGCCCTTCCTGCTCCTGCTAGCTGTAACCCAGCCGTGCCCCTCCCCCCTTACAGATCATGTGGATGTAACCAGCTGTGCGGCCCTGGGAGAGAAAACCTCACGTGGCCAGAGAAGGGGCGCTGTGGGGAAGGCGCTGGGGAGGGCACACTGACTGCATGAGACCTGCTCGTGCCCGGTTGCGCCCCTCCTGGCACGCTCCCCGCAGCTTACAGAGGGCAGCGAGGGTCCTGCCCCTCAGTGCAGGTGGCCAGGCGCGCTCGACAGCGCCCCCCGCGGCAGCACCCCTGCGTCTCGGACAGCTCCCAGCCGGCTGCGGTTGGAGATCATCACCGATTCACACAAAGCATCAGAAGAGGCCCGGCTGCCACGCTGACACCCAGCGCCCCGCTGATGGGTCCTGGAGGCAGCACACGATGGGCTCAAGGCTGCCACCCAGAGAGAGACCCAGCTGGCGCTCCTGGCTCCTGCAGCCTCGCGGAGAATGCACCAGCCGACGGAAGAGCTCTCTCTCTCTCTCTTTCAAATAAATAAGTAAACCTTTGCTTTTTATTTGACAGGTAGAGTTTACAGACAGAGAGAAAGGTCTTCCTTCCCCAGGTTCACTCTCCAATTGGCCGCAACAGCCAGAGCTGTGCCAATCTGAAGCCAGGAGCCAGGAGCTTCTTCCAGGTCTCCCACGTGGGTGCAGGGGCCCCAGGACTAGGGCCATCCTCCACAGCTCTCCCAGGCCACAGCAGAGAGCAACTGGAAGAGGAGCAACCGGGTCTAGAACCCGGCGCCCATATGGGATGCTGGCACCGCAGGTGGAGGATTAACCTAGTGCGCCATGGCGCCAACCCCAGGTGGCACGGGGCCCTAGGGAGTGGGCTTGGGTTCACTCGACGCCGGGCCCAACACCCTCCTGGGTTGTCCCATGGCCAATGGACACGCCCGTGGCTGCAGAAGCAGGTGCCACCCCATTACACAGGGCTGCATGCTGCTTGGCGCTCAGGCCTGGCAGTGCACGGGCGTCTGCATGCGTCCCAGGGACCTGCTTGGCAGAGCGGCTCCTCGGCACCGTCCTGGGACCTGGCGGCCATCACCGGCTAAGGATGCTGAACCACCTCTGAGTGCTGGACAGCGGCTGCAGAGCCCTGGGCGAGCGCCCCCTGCCGGCCCTGTTCCTCGTGGCAGGGGAGCCTGGCCGGGGCAGTGAGCGGGCATTCTAGGGGGGCCTGGCGGGGGGGGGGG